>JAUYWH010000013.1:20884954-20911142 GCA_034779795.1 Ctenopoma multispine
AAGATAGCTGGGATAGGCTCCAGCACCCCCCGCGACCCGAAATGGATTAAGCGGTAGATAATGGATGGATGGATGGAGAAGATATGCTTTGGCTTCCCCTTTACACATGTGTATAACTATGAACAAAATGCTCAAACACATGTTGTAAAATCTTGTAAGTAATGACTTGTGATGTGAAGGATTCACAGTACATAATCATCTTCTTGGTTTCTAAACCAGTTACATTCTTCTGGTCTGAGTGCTGGTGTTCCTTTATCACTCCTGCCAGATTTGTGATTCGGCCATGGTCTGCTGGCTGCGGAGTGGGACAGAGCTTTTCCACTTCAGAGACAGGCAGGAAGGGGAGAACAAGGCAGGCTCCCCAATGAGACAATCTCTGTTCACCCCAGAGTCTCAGGTTTGAGCACACTAATGGATGAACTAATGAAGCAAGGAGGGGGGATTAGTCCTTGATATAAATAGCTGAAGGTCTTCTGAGAGATGCTTAGTATTCCTTCAAGGTGGCTGTTTCACACCTGGTGTCTGTAGCTAGGCTGCCTCCAAATGACTTGTGTGTGCAGAGCACTTATTCCAGTTTCCTGACTCCGAGATCTACAGTGCTAAGAAATTAATTGCTCATCCAGTGGAATGATATTACTGCTTCCATAGGCAGTGTATAATAATAATATTATAATGATAATTATATAATAAGTCGAATCCCTGATTTTCAAGATGCACAAAGGACAGACAGGAACAGAGACAACGATGACTAAATACCAAAAATAATAATAAATTGTAATACACAGATGTGTACAGTATATAACACAGCATATTCAGTGTATCCATGTAGATTTCACATGTATTCTTTGTGTCTTCTCTCTCCCCTAGTTATGCTTCGTCCTCTCTCTCTCTGTACCTTTCTACAGGTGTCCTTGGCCTCAAAGCTGTGTTGCTGTGTTTGCAATCGCTGGTCCAGCCAACCTGCCCAGTGTAATATCTGCTGTTCCTTGTTTCTGCTATGATCTCTGTTGCCTGCTGTTCTTTCCCCTCTCTTCTCTGTCCACTAACCCCGACTGGTTGAGGCAGATGACCGCCCACCATGAGTCTGGTTCTGCTGGAGGTTTCTTCCGTTAAAGGGAGTTTTTTCTCTCCACTGTCACCTAGTGCTTGCTCAAGTGTGATTGTTGGGTTTTCTATATAGTTCTGTATATACTTCTATTTTGAAAGGTACAGAACCTTGCTATGTAAAGTGCCTTGAAGATGACTTTTGTTATGATTTGGCGCTATACAAATAAAGATGAATTTAATTGAATTTTTTCCATGAATATTGTTGTGTGATGATAGTGTGTGATAAAGTAGTATTGTCCTAACTGATTAGAACTTATGACAATGAGGACAGAATAAACACAATTTTGGAAAATTACCTAATAAACTTCCCTAAACTGAGTTTATAATGATGACATTCCCTTGGGGAAATTGTTGTTTGACAGCTGCCAGACAGTAAGTACAGGCGCTATAGGGTTTTGGTGTCTTGTAAGGACACCTTAACATGTAGCCTGGCAGTACTAGGAATCAAACTCACCCTTGGGTTTGAAGATGAGCAAAAAAATATAGCAGGCAAAAGCCAAAAGATTAATATAGTTGTGTGATCATGTCACAGAAAGTCAGCTAAAATTAGCTGTAGTATTGTTAAACACAAAATACCTTAATGATTTCCTAATATTACATTCATAAAATAGTAGCAGTAATGACAACTCACTGTAATGTAGACGCTCTTGCCAGTACCAGTGGGACCAATGAAAATAGTGGGCTTCTGGTGGGTGACCAGGAGTTCCATCAAGGCCGTGTAGCGAATGGTGTTCTCAGTAGGCACAATGATCTCATTGAACTGCATGTCTTTGCTTATGGGGGGAGCAGTTTTTAACCTATCTGTCCACAGCTCCCACCTGCCCGGGCCCTTTAGAGAACATTTGACAATTATGTACTTTTTAGATACATGAAAAGTAGGAAAAGAGGAACATCTAATTTTTTTGGTCAAATGTGTCACATTTAAATGATTCAGATCATCAAATACATTTCCACATTACACAAAGATCGCGTGTCAGTGTGCATAACTCAACAATAAGTGAGACTAGGCAAAAATGGCGTCCATGGGAGAGTTCCAAGGCGAATCTGTTAATCTAAAAAAACATAAAGGACCATCTCACAATTGCCAAAAAAACATATTGATTATCCCCAAGACTTTAATTCAATATTCTGTGAACTGATGAGACAAGTTGCTTTGGATAAAAGTGTCTCCCAAGTAAAGTAAACTAAAGTGGAGTAAAGTAAAGTAAAGTTCCGTTTTATTATGTCTGTGATAAATAAAATCATTATTTAAAAACTGCATTTTGTCTTTGTGTAATATAAAAATTAGTTTGATGATCTGATGATTTGATGAGGTGTGACAAATATGCAACAAAATAAATAAATAAAAACAGGAAGGGGGCAAATACTGCTGCTTCACAGCACTGTACATGTAATATCTAGCCTTTGACTGCAGAGGAAAAGACAGTGACAATCTAGTGTAGCTTAAAATGATTACACAGTTCATTAATACTGTGACATCTTCCAAAACCTTTTCAAAGACAGGTGGAACATTGTCGCACAGCCAAAAGCGTGAGAGTTTATGAAGGTCACACACATACAAAAATATTAGCATCCTTATTTTGATCCATTAAATAAGCTTGTTTCCACAGTCAACGGTGAACTAAAACTATCTGTGTGCAAACCACCTGCGTCTATAACATGCAGTGTGAACCTGAGAGGCTAAGGCTTTGTTCTCTCGATATGTGTGATGCTTTTAAGGACTAAACAGAGCATAGGTCAGTTGCATTTTGAATTGTAAAATTGCACAAGACAGACATTTTTTACAACAGCCTAATCATCTATGTTCTTCACTGTTTGAAAATTATTTAGTTTTTTCCCATATTTAACACATACATAATAAACCACAAAAATAATTTTAGTTAAAATTTTCCATAAATGGCTTGCAAATAAGCAAAGTGTTTTCAGCCAGACACTACTCAGTCAGAAGCAGACCTACCTCTTTAATGAAGCGGTACTGATACACTGTTCCTTCAGTGGGCAAGGGAACTGTCAGCTCTTTAGATGGAGCTTCGACAGTGGCTAGAATGCCATGGCAGGCCTGAGTCTTCTCGGTTAAAGGACCATTTAGGACTTCCCTTACTACAGCATCAAACTTAACCCGGCCCGAATCATCACAACTAGCACCCACTGACCAAACCAGGCAGAACACAAAAATGCCCTGTTAAAAATGAAAGGACAAAAGCGCAATTACTTTCAGAGTTGAGGCATATTCATTTTGTTATACGAAATATGTCAATTTGGCCTGGAAGTCAACACTGGGAAATGCTGTTATAAACCATAAAAATAACCTTACATGTGGACCATAACCTAAAAGATAAATACATGTATTTATAGCCGGAGGAAGTAGAGCTGCAAGAGGGCAATACCCCACTGCCTATTTCATTTTTCTGGTTGTTTTATTTTATATTGGAGCATTACATATAACCGCCCGGCACCTGACACCATCAATATATCTGAAAATATAAAAATATGTAATTAATAATCGAGCAGACAATGGTGACTGTTTCCTGTTCAGCAACATGGTGCTGATTTAGTTATAGTAATGCATAGCTGACACAACTGTCATGTTGAAATTGAGTTACTGCAATGTTGAAACCCCTGATGGGTTTTAATATTTCGCAGAGATTGGAATCAGAGTTTTTAAACGGAGCCGGTTCCTGTGGCTGTAGAGGTTACAGAGTTATATGGGAAGGAACCGTGCAGAGCGCTGCACCCCCGCCTAAAAACATGGTCCCACGGCTATAAATGTAGGCTCAAGATGGTGTCTGTGCATTACAAAATGCAAATAAAACAGTCTAGCCTGCAGTCGCATTTTAACAAAAATTCCTGAACACAGACAGGATTTACTGTCAAAACTTCCATGGCGCAGATGAGAGAGTTACTAAATTGAATAAAATATACAGCAACTATTTAAAAGCCTCAACCAGTGTACTGATTATTTTATGAGACAAATACCAGAATCCACATAGGAGAGATTTCTTTGTTGGAAAAAACAGCAGGAATACTTTAGGAACTGGAAATGAGGCTTAGCAGCCTCATGATAGCTCCTGCTGTTAAAAGCCTGATTAATTCAACACTTTGATAATGACTGGCTGGGAAACATGGGAGAGAAGGTTGAAAAGCATTCATCAGTGCAGTAGGCCACAGGGGGATAATAGCAGTGCTTTCAAAAGACATGATTCAGAGGCAAAAGAAATCAATTGTAACTCAAGCAGGAAGCAGAAGAAAGGGCTCATCTGCTAAAACTTTTTCACTCTTTGTGGGCCTGTGTGGAGGCAGACCTGATTAGGCAGCATATTTAAAAGGGAAAACACTAGTGCTTCGGTGTATGCTGTATACACTGTGTTGTGTGGTAAAATATATTCAAAATGCATTGAATCCAGATTTTAGGAGCATTGCAGCAGTTACCACAAGAGCCAAAGCCAATGTTTAACCTTTTCACTTCATAACTAATACAAAAATTTATCTGGCACAAAGAGAAAAGTAGAACATAACAGTAAACCTCATACCTGAGTCACATCAGATAATTCTTGCTGATCTTCACAAATTTGTTTTGTAAAGTTTCTAAACCAAGTATCTTCTACTTTGGAAATAGCCAAGTGGTAATCTGGTTGAATGTTTATTTGAAATTATTTTAAATATCAATTAAATATACTGCTCCAAAAATTATACTGGGCAGTGCCAAAATATATGTGATAGTGATCCTATGGCTGTACCACATCTATCACATATGGAAGACACTGACTTAAATTTCCTACTATGTTTGACATATGAGTAACAAGGCTATGAAAGACCTAAATTTGAAATTAGTCTATATCTAGAATTAACCTAGCAGTTCTGTCTACTGGACACGTCCCTCAGATCTTATGAGACAGAGGAGCAATCCAATGTGTATGTTAGACTAGGACAGTGAATACTGTATGTTGCAGACTGCTTCTTTCACAGTACTTTCTGGGGCTAAATATTCCTTGTACATATCCTATAATGATTGTTTTATGATGATGTATATTTAAATGTTTTTGTTGTTGGAAACATTATACAAATAATTAGTAGCAGAAACAAACCTCCAGCCAGGAGCAAATATCTTTTTCATTCATGCTCTTCATCTTTGCTTCATCATGAAACTCATCCATCATGCAGTCAATCAAATTCATCAGGGACTTCACTAGATTGGTGTCAGAGGTAGGGGACAGCTCCTGAAATTAAGTAATATAAGAAGAACAAAACTAAAAAAGAAACTGATGTCTGAATAATCCAGGGGAAACTTTTCTCTGTTAATCTGAATAACTCTACAACATGCAGGGAGGAATACACATACATCACTATGATATTTAAACATCTTTGTAAGGAGACACTGAACCTAAATCCTCATGCAGTCACAGAAAGAAAAATCTCCTTTACATATTACATATTGCTCATTTGCAAACCAGCTTCTGCTAGAAGTTAACAGGAGTTCCTGAGGGTGGTTCAGCACCTTGGTGGCCTTTCGAACAAGCTGTAGGCAGGCTGGCACTATGCGGTCGAAAAGGGCAGAGATGAGGTCTTTGTGTGTGGCACTGACTGTGGGTGGCAGAGTACTGAGCCAGGATATCATAAGTGGCCGCCAGCCTAACATATGAGGCTCCATGTAGATCATACCACAGCGAGACACCTGTGACAAATACATATCACTTGTGAAAATGAACTGGTGGTGACAGAAAGAACAAACCGTGTACAATAGTATCATGCTTGATGCAACATGCAGTATATCTAAATTAATCAGTAAAACAATCTGTTAATAGTCAGAAAACTGTAGGAAATGTGTACATCCAATAGTGTATGTAAGCAACCGAATGGTGTTGTTGATAATTCAGAGGAACATTGTAGAAATTCAAAAAAGTCCATCGCAATAGTTTATTTATAACTTGTAACTTCACTAATACAATAAATATGAGTGTGCTATATATTATATTGCCTATACACAGTATCAAATCCCATACAAAGATGAGCTCCACAAAGGATGGATGAAGACATACATGCATATGCAATACTTACTATAAATGCAGATATTGTGGGAGAAAATAAGATGGTTTAAAGATAAAAAGGGAGAAAAAATTTCATTGACATAAAGAGAACGCAAGATCGACAGTGCACAAAAAAGTGAGTGCTAAGTGAGGAGAATTCACTGTGATCAGACAAAATGCATGATGAAAGGATCAGATATCGGACTACAGAGAATCAAAAATAGAAGTCTGTTTAATAAAAAAGTAGAGCTGCGTAGATCTGTCAAGTCTCAAGGCATCTATGTATTGCAAGGACTAGCCTTTTTGACTTCCTTACCACAAAGTATCACAATTAAAAACATCACACCACAAAATATCTGAATTGCAGTTTTTTTGATGGATTGGTGTGTGAGTCATCAAACTTGTAACAAAATTTGTTTTGCTGGATATGTCTGAAATGTCTGCAAAAACACCTGCAGAAATGGAGGGAAATTAGTATGAATCTCACAGTTAGGCTCTCAGCGTAGTGCCATTGTTAGGTAGAAAAAAACAAGTTTCTCCACAGGGTTGGCAGGGTTTAAGCAGACAATACCAGTGAATGAGTACTGAGATGAAAAGTAGAACAAATAAGAGCAGCATGAAGAGCACCATGAGTGGAAACTTTTATGTAACTTTAAGGAAGTTGGTCTGAACCAGTATAATGCAGCATAATGTTTTAGTAATAAAACTACCATCTGTGAACAAAATGGGATGTTTCCCAGTTAGAAAAATAAGTGATCCATCTTTTACAACATGCAAATTGCATGAAACAGCAAGTTATGCTGAGATAAAACCTTCAATCTGCGTAAGGTTGCATCTTACTGTTGCTGGCGATGCCACCTCCAGGTCCATAGGCTCAAAGATGAGGCTCATTTGCGGTGACATCTGAATGATCTCACCACTCATCAGACACAGCTTCTTGTTGTCGTCGAGTACTGTGTTCATATTCTCAATCCACACTGCATCCACTGGGCCGTCAAAGATAAGCCATTTTCTTTCGGGGCTCTGACAGACACAATAGGATTGCTCACTTTGACATAACATCCACTCATGCATCATCTGATTCAAGACTTCTGTCGATTGTCTATAGCTAAAAATATTGTGCTTAATCAAACACAGGCTAAATAGGGACATGTAAAGTAACTAATTCTTAATTTTGAGGAAGCTTGAAAGGAGGAGCAATATATGGATGCAAAAAGGCACCAACACTGAAAAACTGAAACCTTTAAACCCTGGATAGTGGTTTTACTTCAAGGAAAAGTCAAACTAAATCTGCCAGGTGGTAAAAGATATGTAATCGTTTTCAAGGAGCTTTAAATGTGCAAGAAAGAACCGCTTAATTCACATAGACAGTGTATCTTTTAAACATATGCACAAGGTGCATTCAATTCTTTTCACTAACGAAAATCACTGTGCGTAGTTTCAAGGTCATTAAAGTACTTCTGTGCATTACAATCTAAAGTAAAGTAAAGAATGTTTGCTAAAGGACTGAAATTAACATCTACACTGTTATAATAAAGGTTGACAACATGCGTCCATTCCCCAGTTAAATGTGCTGCCAAGAGCTCTGCTTTAAATTGATTTGTTGTAATATAAACAAATAGAAATGCCTGGGCTGGGGCCATCTGGTGCTTGAGAGGAAAGTGGGTATGCTGTAATATAATGATCTGACAGTGAGTGCTGGCACAAAAAAAATTATATTGTCTATGCAGAGAGTTTTAATACACTACACTGCTGCTGACTCCAGATTAGCACACAAAAAATTAGTTTAGTAAAATATGCTGCAGAAAAAAAGACCAAAACAAAGAAAGACTTTTGCCAAGAGAGGAAAATGACTTTTTTGAAACTGAATTAAAACAAGCCTTGTTCGCATTTTCTATTTTCATTGCATCAGTATGTACTGCCTTGCCTGTCATAACTACTCCTCACACTCCTTATTTACTGACAAAAAAACAATTTGTAAAATGACAACTTTATATACAGAAACAATTTTTACAATGACAAGTTCATTTGGAAACAATTTTAGAATAGGACGAACAAATGATTTTCCATTATGACATCCCTCCACTGCAATATGTATATCGTCTGCCCATGTGTGTCTAGTGTGTGTGTGTGACAGTGTGTGCACATGAATGTAACAGAGTTATTAAAGATCTACATTTAACAAGACAGCAAAACGTGTTTTTTGTTACCCCTTCAATGCAGCTTTTCTTTCTACCAGCTTACATTTAATTGGAATGTCATGTCTATTGTACAGTGATCCATCCTGAAGTTGTAAACTAAGATTGAGTAGACGATAAAGCATCTCAGTCTGATTTTCTTGCTGCACAATACATCTGACTATGCTGCACCTTTGGGTACATCCTACTGTACCACAAGGGGAACATGCTTTAAAATGTTTGGCCCATAGGGAGGAGGGCAGCATCAATTTTCAGCTTAGTGTTTCACCTCTGAATTACAAGTTATGGAAGAAGGATACAGCATTTCTGTTGTATGTCGATTTTAAGCAGACATTTCCAGAAAAGGTAGAAGTATCTACAGTATGTCTCTGTACACTACAATGCAAAAACAGATTGCATTAAGTGGAGACCCAAAGGTTTTTCAAATGTCAGTTTCCATAGAGACAGCATTGGTTGAAAGAGCCCATATTATGCTAAATCCACTTTTTGGTCATTTTTGTACACATATTTGGCTCTCTTTGTGTCTGTAGACACACACCAAGTAAGACAGAAGTGCACTTACTCCATTTTTTGACATTTACTACATTTACATACTGTCATCGACATCCCCCCTCAGGGTCGGCCGAAACACCCTGAAAAGCTCAGTCAAAAGAATGGACCGTTCCCAGAAGAGCTGAAGCCATTAAAGTTCATGCTTCTGTAAAGGTAAGCGTCACAATATGTTTGGCAATGTAGTGTACTGCCAACTGGTTCGTGGCTGCTAGATTCATTTCAAGACTGAAGCTCAAAGATGAACTGATTCTGACTATGACCTAAAACTTGTCATTTGTCTTGCTTGTTTACTGTGTTACCTTGTTGAATGTAGCTCTACATTAGTTGCACAATAATGCTACACAGCTAATGTGGCTAACGTTAGCTTCTCTCATACTTTGAAGCATTTTTCAGGTTAATTACACAGCAGGATGGTTAGTGCATTAGATAAGTGGCAAAATCGCAGGTTTATCTGACATCATTTCGTCCACAGAGACAGCCATGATCCTGCTGCTGTGTCATAGTAACTCATAACGCATCTGTGTTTATTTTCTTTTTTCTTTTTCAAACTTCATGTTCCACAAACATATGCTTTTTGAGAGGATCTGTCCACAAACATTTTCAAACTTGCCAAATTGTTGACACTGATCAACAAATTTTCAGAAAAATTGTCTTAGTTGAAAATTACAAAAATACTAATGTGCACTCATCTTACCTGGGAGGCAGCAAAAGCTCGGTAGCTGACAGCAAGGATACCATCAGACCATTCGTGAGAGACGGGGTCAAACTGGCCGTACAGCTGGCCCATGGTGATGGATTTCGGATTAATAACTGTGATCAGTACCTGGTTCTCATCCATTAGACCCTGTGAAACAACCACATACATTACTGTGCAAATGTCTTAGGCCACTATTGGATTAGTTTTTCAGCAATGCTATGACGTTCATACATATTTATTCCCCAGTTTTTACATTAGAACAACTAGAAACACAAAAACTGGTTTCTTGGCTGCTCTACTTTCACAAAGACCATTCTGACCATGTTTTTTTCAGGCTATGTAATTATCAACTTGGCATCCAGATAAAGCTGCCAAATGCGGAGTCAGGTCCTTGCTGGACTCCTTCCGGTGTCTCAAAGAGGAAACTCTGAGAAACTTCTATTATATTTTGACAGGTCTTCCTCTCCTGTTTTTGTCCTTGACCTCTCCAGATTTTTCTACAGAGATCAAACTCAATATTTGTCACTTTAGCCTATATAAATATATATATAATAAGCTGTCAATATTTGTGTTTTTTATACTGTGTACATATGTACTATATCTTCTTGTTGCATTTTAATAAAGAGACAATTTATATATATATTTCATATCTAATGGTTGCCTAAGACTTTTGCACAGTCCTGTAAATAAAGAGCATAAAGGTGGGACTTTTCTCCCTTAAGAATAATTTTAAAAACATAAGCAAAATGTGTATCAGTGAACATGACGAAAACTTTTTTGTCCAACTTGTTGACACATACATTTCTTAGAAGAATACTGTCTGTATGAGAGGATATCTGCTAACTTAAGAAGAGAAGCCAGAAACTGCAACAAATGACTTTTCAGACAAGATTTCACTATGAGTTAAAAACAATGACAGAGCGAGCTGCTGAGAGAAATAAACAATAAAAAAAAGGAGAGAGACGGGAGGAGGGTTGGACATGATCAGTGGATGTGCAGCGACAAGGATGACGATGATAAATGTGGTATTCTGAGGCGTTTCATCAGCAGGCCTTCATCTGTCTCCTTGGTGGGATGCCTCTCAGCCCTCTCAGCCATGTAAATACAACGGGCCAGTTCTCCTCCTCCCTGTGAGATCGATAACTACTAAACAAAGACTACAGCTCTGACAAATTGGATGGATGTGTTTACTTGGGACAAACGTGTAGCTCAGATAAGCCTTGGGTATGGAGTGTAAAGCATATTTTTACTTGACGTGAAGGGTTTATTACACGTCACACATATTACCAAGCACAGGATATTTTTTTACAGATTGAGTTAGGTTCATGTTACAAGGACTGAAAATCTAAATTAATAATGAAATACAATATTCACGGTCAACCAAGGCTTTTTATCAATCTGACAAATTGTCCAAGGACAACTAATGCAACCAAGAAAATGAAATCAAGTATATCAAGTATATACTATAGTCGGCATACATCATAAGTATTTTCTAATTGCTCCAGTATGCAGAGTTAGCATATTTGACGTTTATTTTTTAAATTATCAACAGATGTAGTACGCAGTGTTTTGTTTCTACAGCTTGCTAGTTATTACCTTTTCAGAGACGTCGTGAAGGGCTGCTGCCAGCACACGGTAGGCACTGGTCTTTCCTCCAAAGGGTTCACCTACCAGCATGAAACCATGTCTCACTATCATCATCTCAAAGATCTGCAGGATTTTCTCAGCAAAGAAATCGGTGACTTGCAGGTTCATGCGTCTGCAGTTTTCCTCGATGGCCTCCTGCAGAATGCGATAGTCTCGATTTGGAAGCGTGACCCCCGGGAAGAGGTCAGAGGTGATACCCTGAGAAGTAAAAGTAAAGTTGTTGGAAAAAAGTGAGAGGGGAATATTGTGTTTGAATGAGGAAACACATATACACATAACTTATATACTAAACATTGTACAATAGGAACAAATTTACTCCCAGACAAAAACACAACCTTGTCTGGTGTGAGGACAGTCACACAAATAACAGACACATAGAAGAGTCAGTCTAAACAATTCATGCTTGCACACACACATTCCAATGAACTGTTTGGATTCAAAGAGGCTCAAATAAACTGACAAGAATTAACTGACAAGAACATGGGCTAACATCGATTGATGTAAACTGCTCCATTAATAAAGACACGAGGAGCTCCACACAATCACACCTCGAACAGCTTCAGATCATGGGCCAGGAACTTTGGCAGATTGACATCAATTATGGATCTCAACAACAGGGTGTCTTCATTCTCTTCTGGAAATGTGAGCTACAGGAAAATAGGGAGGAGAAGGACAAAAATTTTTAGAAAATTTGATAAATAAGCAAAAGTAAAACAGATACAAGTGAAAAGCAGCTGAATGGGGTGGGCTGAATGGAAGTTTCACTTTCTCTCTGCCATTTCCAGGAATTAGCAGCTGTAGCTATGAGTCTTAATGACACATTTTCTTTCCAAATATGAATTTAAAATGGTATAAAGCTTACAGCTAAAATTACACTGATCAACCACAACATTAAACCACTGACAGGTGAAGTGACGACATTGTAACATTTATTATCTGTCAAGGCTTGGGAAATATTAGATAGCAAGTGAACAGTTCTTGAAGTTGATGTGTTGGAAAAATAAAAAATGGCCAAGTGTAAGGGACTGAGAGACTCTTAAAAGAGACAAATTGTGATGGCTAGACAACTGGTTTAGAGCATCTCCAAAATAGCAGGTCTGTTACTGGTATGCAGCGTCTACTAAGAGTGGTCCAAGAAAATCAAACCAATGAACCAGTGACAGGCTCATGAGCACCCAAGGATCATTGATATGCATGAAGAGTGATGGATAGCCCATCTGGTTCAATTCCACAAAAGAGCTACTGTGGTAAAAATAGATCAAAAATTCAATGCTGCCTATGACTGACAAGTGTCAGAACACACGGTGCATCATAACTTGGGTAGCATAGCTGATGAGGTCACGGTGCCCTTGATGACGATGGTACACAACTGAAAGTACCTACAATGAGCATGTGACCATCTGAATTGGGTCATGGAGTAATGGAAGAAGGTGGCCTGGGAAGAGATGGCACCAGCATGCTCTATGGGAATGCGATCCAGAGAGGGCTTTGCTACCTACAGGACTTAGGATAAGCAGATGCCTTGGTATGAGATATCAGAGGACAGCCGCAGAGGTCTTGTGGAGTCCATGTCTCAATGGCTCAGTGTACTGTATTATGTTGTATTATGTAATAGTGTTATGTAACCCCAGGCCTACGCTTCTTAAGTATTAAAAATGTCACCAAATGTGTTCTGAGGATAATACTAGGCAAAATACATTTTTTTAGCATTAGTTTTATCAGCATAACAAAGAAGAGTTTAGAAATCTTTCCAACCCAATTAGGCACACTTTATACTATTTGTCTTTTAGTTTAACAATTACCAAAGATTCTTCTACCCTATTAAAATGTGTGTACCTGAAATGAAATTATCAAATATTAATATTAAAATCTCAAAACTGTCACAATAACAGTATAAGATATAAAAAAATAAAAGACAAACTATGTACAGTAAAGTGATAGTGTGGTTATGGAACTACTGTGTTCGTAAAAATCTTGTATATTACAAAGAATCACATCAAAGTGTTTATGTCTTCAGATACCTTGAGGTTTCCAGCAGCAGTAAGCACAGACTTGACAGCCCTCATGCCATAGTCATAGTGATGCTGTGAAGACAGTTGTTCTGAACAGAGTCGATAAGTAGCCACAATTTTCACCGACAGGGGCCGTGCAGTCACAAAGCCACATGAGTAGAGCACAATCTCTGCAATCATTGCATAGTCTGGCACCATCATAGCCACAGTCCTGAACAGAGCCTGGGGAGGGACACTTTGTTTTAGCAATTTTTACAACAATAATGTTGGGTAATAGTTGTAAATTAAGCCCATATTTTATTCAAGAAAAACTTAACGTGAGTTTTCCAACTAAACCAAACTCCTTACATATAGTATACTGCATATAAAAAAAAACACTGAGGGGAAACGGATACTGTACCTTGAGGTTGTCTGGTAGCTCAGAGCGCCCAGCATAGCCAGGATTCATAGTAATGAACACAGCACAGGAAGGGTCCAGTTTTAACTCTGTCCCTTCAAACGTCAGCATCTCACTATGAGCAGCAATTCCTAGACACACAGATTATGTCAGTCACTGTATGTTTTGTATTTGCCTTATTTTTAATGAGGACAGCTGAAGAGTACAGTGCAGTGCCAAAATGTCTGAACTTAAACCATGCATATTGATCCAGCCTTTTATTCCCATTGCTGTTTAAGACTGCTCCTGCCTCTTTGGACACTTTTTGTAATAAGCAATTTTCACATGACAAACATTTGAAACATCACAGCTCTGTCCACAACTGGTTGCACATCCAAGTATACAGTAAATGCAAACCTCAGCACTTGGCCATAGGCTTAGAATCTTAAATTAGACGAGTCACATCAAATCAATCTTATTTTACCCCGTAATAACTAATTTACTTAAGAAGGTTTTAGAATCTGTACAACATATAATTGCCTATATTCAGAAAAGGAAAAAAATACTTCTAAAAACAACTGTGAAAGTTTTAGCAGCAGAAACCTTTGTTCTTAGAAAAATCTTTAGACCCCTATAGCACACATACCGCAGGAGATGGTTCTGTGAACAAAGCTGTGTTCGGCTGGCCAGCCTACACAAATTGCCTTAGCCCATTGTTGTGCTTCTTTTGTAGTCTGAGTTTGGTGAGAAACTGGGCTAAATTTGTTTCTGGTACACAGCCAGCTTATGCATAGGTCAAAGTGAAAGAAAGCCAGGATGTCAAAAAAGCACAAACCTCTCTGTATGGTAAGAATCTGTTGAGCCACCACAGACAGCACCTCCAAGTCAATGCGGTTAAACTCGTCAAAGCAGGCCCAAGCTCCACAGGACAACAGGCCCTGGTCACATACGCACAAGATACTGTCACACCCAGGCACACATACAAACATAACACATATCCACAGCCAACTCATCAAAACAAAGTTAAAAAACATGTATGAGCAGGTTTTTGTGTGTGTGTGTAAGTGTCAGTATGGCAAGAGACACAACATTTGAATAAGATGTAAAGAATTTCAACAGAAATGGGAATTGTTCCAATCAATAACTACGGCCCTTGTGGCTTCCCACATAACAGTAATCACTCACTGATCAGCTGGTTCTGGTGGTGGTGGTGGGGGGGGGGTTGACTGAGACATCAGTGCAGTGCTATTTCTGAAAGGAAACATTTTAATACTCTACACTCTTGCTTTAGGGAATTGTGGCAGGAGCAACACGTTGAAAGGACTGCATATACCTGTACTTGAACACAATCTCTGTGTTACATTATATCTAAAGTCTGGCTGTAGTTGTGTCTAGAGTCTGACATTTTAATGTTCTGGCACAGAATAAAAATAAGAATGGGGGGATTTTTATCCCTGTGTCTGTGTCTCCCTATGTTTATTGTATTATCAGACTCTTTGAAGTAGTCATAGTTATGCTACTGGGATTTTCAGGTGTGAAAGTATTTGTTCTGGTACATCAGAAAGAAGAAGGTAACAGCATGGGTGAACACCTACCTCTAATTTAATTACAAGAACCAAAACATTTTTATGAGGCATTTTAGTTCTTATCAGCTAGGTTTTCATTGATGTGAGTGTTAGTTGTACAAAGATCTAGTATAAGTAAAAGAATTCACTCACTTTGAAAAATTTGCCCAATGCAATGTAATCCAGTCCATCAGAGCAGTTGAAAACCACACACTGCTTAGCCACAGCCTTGGCCAAGTCCTTGGTTGTCTCTGTTTTTCCAGTGCCAGCTGGACCCTCAGGGGCCCCGCCCAAATGGAGGTGGAGGGCACCAAATAAAGTGCTGAAAGAGGACAAACAGGACAAAGCTCATCTCACACTTAGGGTGTGGGAAAGGTATGTCAGTGATTTCCTTCACTATATTAAGTATATTTTACTTTATCATCAAGAAAGGAAGATCTCAGATCACAGAACAAGTCCACACCAGCTTGCTGACAAAATATTTAGTGAAAAGTAAGTATCTGAAAGCCTCACTGCAGAGAAACTGTATTGTAAAAGGTGGCAGCTTTTAAGTGCTATGCTTTCAAGCCCCCTGAAACCTCCTTCTTCTTCTTTGCGATGTGATGTGGGCAGTTTTTGATCTGCAATATGAGAACTTGCCTACAATAGTGTAAGGTTTTTACACATGTTCTGCAAGATTTAGGATAGTGCAAACAATTCATAGTCCCAGACAGTATCAAATTAGTTTCTTATAAACAGTAATTATATATTTTCTGCCCTATCTCTTAAACTAATGACAAAAATTCAATGTATATAAATAAAAAAATATATTTGACTAACTGATTCTGCTTCAGTGTTATTGCTATCCAAATGTAACCTCAACTAATGTAACATTAATCTAAAACATTACAGTGTCATTACTGTTACTGTAACAGTACACAGTGATCAGTAAACTGCCATTCACAGCCAAGACACATAAAGCCTTGCCTCATGGGAACAGTATTTAGAGCAGTTGCAGCAATATTTTTATAAACTTGGCAAAGTGCCCCAGTGGCTACCAGGGGAGCACTTTGAACAAACAAGCTGGTTTGATAATCAGAAATAATTTCCAGATAATTTCACACAGGTACACAGTAAGGAGGAACACACAGTAGCTCAGCACCAACATACATAAACACATAGCTATACAAGACAGGTGATTGAGGACTAGTGTACTAGGAATATATAGATTAGACAAAACTGCATGCATTTCCAACAAATATACTTCATAAAAAGGCAGTGAACTGATGCTTGTGTGGCGATTTTACCGGTAGCAGCGGTCAGTGAGTGGTGTTATGACCAGGCGTGGTGTGTTGCCCAGGTACTCATAACCGTAAGGCAAACCAGCATTAATCATCTTGGTCTGGAGGTGGTTTTCCTGTGCAGGTTGTGATGAAGGATTCAAAGGTAAATCACTGAGTATTTATTATGAATGGGAATAAATAAATAATTGAATCACCACCATCAGTGAGCACCATAGTTAATGTCTAGCCCTAATGGCTAAAGAAAGACTTGCACCAAATCCCTTTCACCTACCACCCAGTAGTAGCGTAGTTGGCTAAGCCATTCAAAGTCATCCTCGTCACTTATTCCCTTTTGCACCAGCGTAGCCAGCACATCCCTGGCATGGACATCCAGCACAACCAGAGCACCGAGGGTCACCCGGTTCTGCTTGGACAGCTTGCCCCGTACAAGCGCCACAATGTCGTCAATCTGCCTGTTGTTCTGCTCCAGGTAGGCATCTAGGGCCTGAGGGACAAAGAAATCATACTACAGAAAACAGAGCATACAGATTTTATCAAGACAGAACATGTTATCAAGTCACCATTTTTAAACAAGTTTGATCTCTGCAACAACAGAGAAGTCCATCACTGTTTTCAGCCTATGAGGTGAAATATACAGTTTCTTGTATCTTGAAGGATGTTAAAAGAAAAATCTAACACGTAACACAAATGTATAAAATATATTACATACCATCTGGAAATGCCAGCAGACTTCCGTTGATTATATCAAATAAATAGGATTTGTCAGCTATAGATGCTTTTCATGTGATGTAACAAATCTCTTTCACTCTCACTTGTTCTCATTATAACTTTCATTCACACCAGCTGTTTAGCCCATAAGTACCTATATCTATGTGTTTGAACAGAGCTGATGAAAGTACTTCAGCTGTGCTTACAGCTAAAGCACTTTGAACTGCTCTAGATGATAGCTTAGAGATAGTGTCACCAGGTGAGACATCATTGTATGAAACACATTCATGCATCCAAGGTAATCTGCTAGTCAGTTTGTCTAAAAACTCCAAGGTTTCATATTGGGAATATTTTAAATCTTTTGTGTTTGTTGTCATGCTTTGAGATTGTACACTGTTTAGCATATGTTACTATGGTTACAACTTTGATAGAACTATACAGTAGGAAATGATTTTCAGCAAAATGTACTGGCCTACTTGTTTCTTAATAAAGTAGACTAACTAACTACTTAACTTAACTGAACTTAACGTGATTTCCACCAAAACTTCTGTTCTGTCTAGGTGGTTAGAAAAGCATTTGAGGATACAAACTAGCTGAAGGTGTTGTTAAGTAATCATATGGGATTTTCAAAAACAGTCAGGAATTTTGTTTATAAAAAAACAGATGCTTAGCTATGTGACTTCAATGTAATGAGAATACTGTAAAGTGTAATTCACCTTCTGTCCTGAACTGATGGCTTCATGGATATACTTTGTCCAGTAGACCTGTGAGACACAAAGCACGGTCTGGCCTGGCCAAGCACGCACCCAATTAATCCTCAACTGGACTGGGTATGCCTGGATTGCTTCCCCAATTACCTACAATAAGGGGACAGAGGCTATAACTCCTTTCCTTATATTAGAAAGCATAAGAGGAAAAGCCTTGAAGATTTACTGAATCAAAGAAAAGAACATAGTGCATCCTCATTACCATTTTTTACGAAAACGAAAAAGAAAGAAACAGAAAAGGCAACTACCTTGATCTGAATAGTGTATTATATTTATAAAGTAATAAATATTCTTTTAAAAAATCTACGAAACACTGCAACAGTCCAAACAACACCTTATGCAGTGAGGCAGTCATGCCATTCTCTAGCTCCAGAAGCCACTTCTCCACCTGGCCCCTGGCTTTGGAGGTGGAAATGATATCCAGCAACTGAACCACTTCACCCTCACTGCTCTTCATGTGGGTGATGTCCAGTGCAGCAGTAAACATCACACTACCAATACCTTCAAAGCATTTCTTCAGATGTGGCTGCACCCTGATGAAGAGCAAGGTAAACAAAACAAGAGATGTCTAATGTTAGTATATCTGACCTAATGTTCAAAGTAATAAGTGACATCTTGGGGACATTTTATGAGCTAAATATGAGTAATGACACGATTTTACCACAGATCTATCTAAACCAACATAGCTATCTACACTGGCTACAAAATTGCCCAGGCTTTCAATAACATGCACAGACTGCATTGTGGACAGTGATGGAGGACTACAGTTGTTGCTGTTTATTGGCTCCTTTCACTGTGCAGCCACTTATATAAAATATAAATTGAAATTATCTTCAAATACAAAAATATACCATCAAAACAATTTAAAAAGATGTCATTATCTCTTAGCTATTCTTCACAAACAGGGTTTTACTTGTCTTTGAGTGTGTGTGGTTCGTTAGTCCACATTTATTCTGGGATATAATCCGTGTGTTCCACTAAGCAGATGACTGTGTTGAGTTCCTTCTTTTGCATCATGTGACTTTTGCCCTAGCAAATCTCATCCTTGTCCTTGGTTTTAAATAATGACAGTGCAACCTAAATGGAATGTTTGAGTTCTTATAGTGGCAGACTGTTCTCGTTTTCCACGCTGCTTCATATCTTTGTTTCTAGAGCTGCACGTTGTGGTTAAATCATAAGCATGTCATAAGTAATTAGAAAGTGTACTGATGCATTCAAACTTTGGCTAAAATGGGAGAGCTCCCCTTTTTAATATCCCTTAAATAAAGGCAAGTATATACTTAGAGACCATTAACTCAGATTGTGGAGACAGGGACTGTGTGGTTGTGTCCAAGTGCACCTGCTATTTTGGTCCATGTGCGTGGGGCAGCACAGTGTGTATAAGGGCTAGGTGAGGAGGAATATAAAACGGTGGGTGTGGTGATGAATTTACTCTTAGCCAGTCACTTCACTAATCTCATCTCTTTGAAACAGCTGTGCCTATGGCAGTCATGCATGGCAAACAAAAAGACGCCCCTCAAGGAAATCATCTTGTTGTCTAGATGTTGTAGAGCAACTTTCATACAGAGGCAGATGGTGTGGTTTTTACATATTAATGTTTCTATGGTGCTAATCTTATGTTATTTGAAATGTATTTCTACTTTATGTTATAACTGCCCAGATCATACCATATCAAATGTGACATAAAAGCATTTAAACTATGATTCTCTATTGAAAATGTATCTTATAAAAATATACATTAAATGCTATATTTGCTACAGAGAAAATTGTGTATTGTAGCAAAATGAGAGACTTAAGATTTATCAGTATATATGTACCATGCTGCCTGGAGATTACCAAAAACTAAACTTTTTATACAGTATAAAATAAAGTATATATAGTATAGTATAAATGATCAATGTTCCCACTTTAAACAAAGTAAATAAATACTTCTGCTACGTCTGGTCAGTGACTATTTAAAAGGTACATGTAGGTTTACATGTATTTTCTTTGTAAGCACTGTTAATCATTTCTGCTCCTCATTTATTTTTCTCTTGTTGACAGAATTAAGAAGTGACAGATGATTGACACTGCACCAGAAATAGACATGATTCTGGCCATTATTCTAAGAGTAATTTTCCACCAAATACTAATAACTCACATGTGCTGCCTCATTTGAATAAACCTCCCACCCAATACCAAAATACCACTCCTATGGGCAAAGTTAATTTCAAGAACAGCAAACAACTAATCATCATAGTGCTTCTTACACTTGTTGTTGAACCACCATGACATTACACCGCCCTCTACAACTGACCCAAAGAGCCAGACCATCCCCTGCAGAAAAGTGTTTATTACAGAGGAAGTGATGACTGCATACATCTATACTAATGTGATGAGCACTCCTAGCAGTCAGAGAGAAAGAGTAGCAGAGTGCAAATGAAAGAGAAACACCAGGAAGAGAGTAAGAGGCTAGAACATATTTTGTCTGAAATCACATTCATTATTAATCAAATGCCCTGGGTGAAATAAGACATGAGTTGGTTATCAGTGAGGACTTGGCTTTTGGGGAAAACATGGTGAGGTTAAGAAGGCATTGTGAACACGAAAACACAAAGATCTGTCGTAATTAGATTCCTGCTGTTGGCTCAACAATTTCTAAGACTAACATTGTTTTTTCCAAGTCCACAATTCCTTCAAATAGTTTCCTCTTGTTTCACAAGCTGAATCATTTTAATGGTTCCACAGTTATCTTTGCTACATATTTTAGTAAAGAAGCTGGTTTAGGTTTAAAATTATTCATCATTGTCACATACTACAAACTGTAATCAGAGCAGATTTTTACTACAAATGTCTTTAAATGAGTCTCTTAAAAACTCCTTCACAGTGGGGTACTCATTTACTACTAGGAAACAGTGGACTACCAGGGTGTTTCTAATCATGACCACTAGTGACAGAAACTATACTTAACCACAGATGCCATCAATTTAATCATGCACAATGATTAATATAAAAAAATGAGTTTTGGGTCTGTGTACCTTGTGGGGTCTTTGGTCTCAGAGAGAATTTCCAGCAGCTCCTCGTTTGATAGGAAGAAGAACCGTGGAAAATAGAGACGCTTTTTCTCCAGGTAGTTATTAAGACCTTTGAGGATCATCTCCAGAAGCTCATTTGACTCTTTTAGCTTCTCCAGCATCTTGTTGATAGATATCACTGCCAACACATGCTTGTCCTACCACACACAGGAGAAAACGGTGCATAGAGCAAATTTTTCACCTATAGTACAGACATAAATCTTTTTTACACAACTTTATTATATACCTTCTAACACCTTGATACAACCCCAATTCCCAAAACATTGGTATGCTGTGTAAAAGCTCCATAAAAACAGAATACAATGATTTGCAAATCTCATAAGCCCATATTTTATTCACAATAGAATACAGAAAACATATCAAATATTTAAAGTTAGCACTACTTTAAAGAGGTATCATTTGAAGTAAAAAATTGGGTAATTTTTAAATTGATGGCAGCAACACATCTCAAAAAAGTTGGGACAGAGCCATGGTAACCACGGTGTAGCATGCACCCCCTCTTCTTTAAATAAGTTTATATATGTCTAGGAACTGAGGAGACCAGATGCTGGAGTTTTGGGAGACAAATGCTCTTTTATTCATGTTGGATTCTAACTGCTCAAAAGTCCTGGGTCTTTGTTTGTATTCTGCATTTCAAGTGGTGTCAAATATTTTGAATTGCTGAAAGGTCTAAACTGCAGGCTGGCCAGTGGGACTCTTCTAATATGAAGTCACGCTGTTGTCATAGATGCATTGTCCTGCTGAAATATGCAAGGTGTTCCCTGAAAAAGATGTTTAGATGGGAGCATATATGCTGCTCTAAAACCTGGATATATCTTTCAGCATTGATGGTGCCCTTCTAGTTGTGCAAGCTGCCTGTTTCATAGGCACTAATGTACCATCCGAAACACAGGCTCTTGAAATGAACACTGATAACGAGCCAGAAGGTCCCTCTCCTCTTTAATCTCGAATTAGTTGCAAAACGTTCTTCCAGCTTTTCTTACCGTTATTACCACTTAATTTTTAGCCTTTTGTTGCCTCTGTCCCAACATGTTTGAGATGTGTTGCTGCACAAAATTTCAAAAGGTCCTTTCTTTTCAAATGTTACATTTTCTCAACTTAATAATTTGATATTTTTTCTATGTTTATGTCTATTATGAATAAAATATGGAGTTATGATATTTGCAAATCATTACATTCTTTTTTATGTAGATTTAACACAGCATCCTAACTTCATCAAAATTGAGGTCGTAAGATACATACATATCGCAAGCACATAAATAAAAGTGTTTTACCCTTTTCAACATGTATTGTAGTTCCTGGCCTCTTTGAATCTTGAATTTAATGGATTCATGTGAAATTGGACAGTGCTCATGGTTGCACTGTATTGCACTTAAGTGCCTTATTTAAAATTTAAATCGCACCATATTAAGAAAATTCAGAAAACACTGCATATTTTTTAAACCAGGGTAGGATATGACAGTATGTATGACAGCTCACATATTTTTCTTAAAGGTAAGACAAAAACGTATCAATAGCTAAAACAATATCAATAGCAGCAGTAGCAACATCCACTATGTGCTCCACAGTGAGGCCCACTTGTCACACACCACTCTGAAAAAAATATATGATGGAACAGTAATAGAGATTTCACCTGAGGCCTGTCTAGCACCTATGAAATATTTCAGCTCTGATATCATCTCATCTGTACACTAATTTAATATCCTCTGGAACTGTCAGCTCCAGGAAGTGCCTAAATACAAAGTCTATCTTATCTTCAAGGCTGGACAGAGAATGCCTGAACCTGCTCACAAAAAATCTGTGGAGATTCTGAAAGCAAGCACACAGAATGATATCATCCTCTGAATGCAATTAAATAAAAAGCAGGAGGGAGCAAAATTCTGAGCCACTGTAGAAACAAAGTGAAAAACATATTTGTTGAACATCATCTTTGTTCTGTTGCTCTGCAGTTTTTTAATCATCACCAATCCACCCTGCCTATAAACTTCAGATTTCTATACAGCTTCACCCTTTTCACTTTTTAAGCTATGCAACATTTGTTCTCATGAATTGAGAACATCTATTTGTTTAGAGGGCAGATTCAACTGTAAGGGAAACAGTAAATATTGAGCCTACAAAAATACCGATGTACTTTCATCTTTGCTTGATGTAATTAATTTGCCCTGACCCTGTTTTTGCTTCATATGTACTGACAACTGGATGTCCAAGAGTTTTCACATCTCCTAGCAACATGTTACATGTAGCGTTGAGACAAAACCATCTACTGTGCATACCAATACCATTTCACAAAATATGCAGAGCTATAAATCAACAATACAGGGCACTAAAAATATAATGTTGCCATATACAATGTTATTAACAGCATTAAAAAACAAGTGCCACTGTATCTAATGCAAATCACTTTACAGTAGTAAATGCTCTGGAAAAAAAAAAGTTAGAAAAGCAACGAAAAAGAGAATGAACAGGATTGCTTTGACTTGGCACAGCTACTGCTTTATAATGGGGTCACTGCCCATTGAAAGGAGGTGCAGCCACTGAAAGACACTTTTAATCTCCTCAGATTGTGTTCAAAACTATGTAGTGGAATCACAAAGGCTATCTAGAATGAGATAATAATTATATTTGATCTCTCATGATTACTATTGATTTCTTAGAGTGTCTGAAGCGGAGGCAGCGGCTGTCCCTCATTCCATAGTGACTTGTGTTGCCTCTGGGTTCAGCATATGATACAAGTAATACACAAATAGTATGAATGTGAGATTAAAACACATTTTAGATTGTTTTTTTTGAAGCAGCAGTCAGTAGAAGAGAGTTGAGATACAGATTGTAAAAGTAAAATCAGATGAACAAGTTTATTACTTACATCAGAAGATTAGATATACTGACAAAATCCTGATTTCATTGTGTTTCAGTGGTCCATACAATTACATGGCTAAGGATGTCTGATGGATGAACTGTAATTCTATCTTTACATAGATTTTGTCAGACTTGTAATTCTGGTGCATTTTTAGGTGGGCAATGTAATAAGAAGGTTGCATTCAGTCTACCAGCAGGGAGCTTTTCATGAGCATGCAAGTATTATGTGTGATAATTTCATTTTTTATGCACAGAACAGATGGTTTCAACTGAGCAAAGGAAATGTCCACGGCTGATATAACAGGACTGCAACCTGTATGGGCAAAAACATAACCTAAAGAAAGTATTTTCTTTGTTCACAGCTGACACACACCACCCATCCACAACATAAAATGTCTTGCAGGTTCAAGGCACATTCAGCTGAGTATTATCTCTGCAGTAGCATGAGTGCAATATTTATTGAGGTATTCTTTTACTGACTCTCATGATGTTATTACTGGGTGAATCCATCAGTGTATTAGTAAACAATATGTCAGTCATCATTCCATGAGCTCAAGAGGGTCAATTGCTTCGCCCTTCCTCAGCTCATTGGAAGGGGGAAAGGGTGTGGTGTGCTGCATAGTTAAAAGGAAACAGGTTTATGGAATAATAAGTCTTTTAAATTGATTTGGTCCTGTTTTAGTCTGAAAATGTGCATGCAATTGTAGGTAACTGACACATTAAGGTAGGCAGCAAATAAAAACAGGGGAGGGAAATGTGGATGAGAGAAGAGGCTGCATGGTTCTGCAAAATCAGTGGATCTTGAGCAGCTCCCTGTGGCTGATCTGACAACAACAGTGTGAGTAAAAACATTACATTCTAATGTGATCTTTCAGTAGGAGAA
Source organism: Ctenopoma multispine (assembly GCA_034779795.1). Lineage (NCBI taxonomy): Eukaryota > Metazoa > Chordata > Actinopteri > Anabantiformes > Anabantidae > Ctenopoma > Ctenopoma multispine. Next base: position 20,909,704 of record JAUYWH010000013.1, read on the forward strand.
CTGCACTGTAGCTTGTATTTCTGCTCACACTGTTGTGTGGTAGTATGGCACCAAGAGGTTTCCAGGTTCATGCACTGCTGATCGATTCTATGCTATGTAAGATGAAGGGAGTTATTTGTCAGTTTGATGCAATGTAAGCTTATGCAGAGGGGGTGTGTTTTTTATTACTTGCCTACATAGTATGGTACATTGAAATTATTAAATTTATACATGGTAATAAATTGGCTATTATAGAAGAGGAGAATAGTACAGTATCATAATTATAACTTTTTGTCATTATTCATCTTCAACTACTCATATTTCACATTCCCCACCATGAGATAAAGCTATTATAAAATGTACTTTAAAAAATAGCAATTTTGTTTCTAAAATCATTTAGATAAATAACTGTGTTGTACTAGTGCGTTGTCATCATAGTCATAATTTCATCATTTATTTTATGATATTTTATGATTCACACTGACTAACATACTTTTTCCTAAAATGCTATCCCAACTGTTGAGTTACCCTAAAATGGCACGTTTTTGATGGATTCCTTTCTCAGAGAGATTTTAAATTCTTATTGTGACATTTCACAATAGATTACAGTAACAGTAAGCAACAAAACACTAGTTTAGTATAGAAAAAAAAATCTAATAAAAGTTTAACGTGACACGATTAATGATCCATTAAAACTCCTCAGGTAGTTTTAATGCAACCCCAGAATAAATATTTTTATAATGATCAGTATACATCAGTCTGCTCCTATGTTCACTTCAGTCAGATGTCAGCTGATCTGACAAATTTAAGGTCAGTTAACAGTGTTATACGGTATGTTAAAAATCCAGTTTGTAGAATAATCTAGACTTTTTCTAAAAAACTAAATTAATTTGTTAATTTGTTCTAATCTTCATTTATCTTACAGATGTACAAAGAAAAGATTTTCACTGTTTTCACTTCATCTCTTTGACCATCTCCTTGCAACCTTGCATTGAGAAATATTTTTTTATTAAACAACTGACAAAACTGAAACTACCAAATGGCTTTACTCTGGAAGAAAAAGCCAACTTCAAATACCTTGTTTACCTTCTGATTAAATGCGCACAGCATGTAGCTGAAATAACAGTTTTGACTGAGTAAGCCCATTAAAATAACTGAGCAGCTTTGTTGAGGCTCACCAGATTAACAAAATACTTCTACTCAGCAGTAATATTAAATTATTTTCTGACAAAGCTTTTTTGCAATGGTTGATTACATAAATGCACATCAATATTACTAACTAAAATATATACATATGTGTTCTTACTACAATACTTTGTCCACTTAACCCAAGTTTTTAGATTTAAAACAGTTCTATATATACATATTATACATAGTATATATATATCGTCATACTGTCAGTAGCTAAATACAGTCCATTTATATGTATATATAGTCATACTGTCAGTAGCTAAATACAG
>JAUYWH010000013.1:20911242-20970893 GCA_034779795.1 Ctenopoma multispine
TATATATATACTACGCATGGGTCAACTATAACTACAACTACAACTATAACTACAACTTAAAAAAAAAATAGATAAGCTTGGGAAACAGGTGTGTAAAAAGTACTGTAACACCAATTGTGCCAACAAATGCCGCCATAAACCTTTGTACAAGCTCACAGTAGACTAGACAGTATGCATACACATCTGTTTGTGTAGGCTCCCTGTCCCATGGTGACCTCATTTTCTTTGTGGCTCAGTACAACCCTGCCCCTTCCAGACAAAATCCATAATTTCTATTTGATGGTGCAGTCAGGCTGGGCTTTCTGGAGGACACTAGCTGAAATTGATGTGTCTCATTTCAGGTCTACTGAGGACGCCAATTACCCTTTGGAAACTCTTTGAGGATGCTGATGCAACACTTGCCTTCTATCCTTGTTCTGTTGTTTTTGCCTTGCTCTCTACACTTTTCTACCAATTCCCTCCTTTCCTGTCCTACAGTAGCTCTGCTAGTTTTGCCCTGCTTCTACTACACATTTATGTGCCTCTTCATACATTTCACTGTCTTTCCTTAATATTTGTGTGATTTTTTTCAATATAGGGTTTATCGAGTATAATAATATAGGGTTTCAAATATATTAGCATCATGTGGTTTGCATCATGTCGCTACGTACAGGCGTAAAACAGGCGGTTAATAAAATACAATGTAATATAATAAAATACAATGAGGTTGGCCAGTGGAAACACTAAAAATATTTTTTTGTACCTGAACATTTGTAAGAAAAGTTCAAGAAAGTCAAACAATAAAAAATACAGCCACCGTTCTGTAGGAAATGGCACTGTACAGTCAATACATCAGCAGATTAATTGAGCTGATTATTGAACGTGTACCTGTTCAACTAAAATTTGTTTGGAGTTATAGTTTGCTTGTTGTAAACCTATTGTCATTTATGGTCATTTTTGATAGATCCGTTTCATATACTGTTGCTCCCCTTAAGTAATGATTGTCATACTGTCAGTAGCTAAATACAGTCCATATATCTTAGCAATATCTGCCTTGAAAAATAGATCCTCCTCCAGATTCCACCTTCTTCATAGCAATAGGTGGCTGATTCACTTAAGAGTCTCATCTTTTTGCTCATGCTCTTCCACAAAGACTTCTTTGTATTAAACATGAGGTCATCTAATAGTCTCCCAAATCCTTTTTATATCTTGTTGTAAAAAAATAATAATAATGCAACACAATCAAACTTAACAAAACAAAATTTTATCAAACAACTTACCAGGGAAACTTGTCTCATGGTGTCCCTGAAGGTTTTGTCAACAGATGTAAAACGACGTCCCTCTTCAGGCATCTGAATCATGATGTCTGGAGAGCTGAATATGGGCTCAAGGTAAAGCCAAGTGGATTGCACTTTTAACCATTCATCAAGGATCTCTTGGAGTAGCAGCAATTTTCCCTCCCATTCCCTAAAATTAATAATGAGCATTATCACTGCTATGTATTAATGCGGTTTGGAAATCTTAGTTGTGTGTTTACATTATCTTTCATCTAATGTCAGATATATTTGAATTACATTCAGATATAAAGGTGGTTGGACTAGTTCAATGAGTATTTTGTAAAGGTCACTGACAAACTGATTTCTTCATACTAACCATGGTGTTATCCTTCCCCTTACATAAAGCTAGATGCAAATACTTAGATAATGGCATTATAAAGTTTACGTGATATTAGAAAACATTAAATCAAAAACACTTCAGTACTTTAACATCCTGCTGAATAAAGCAGAATACATTTTTTAATATCTACAGGGAGTACAAAGTCAAACTGTACCTGACAGCAACATTATTAACAAAGGGTGAGGAATTTGTAAAATTTTGCTGAACTCAGAGGGAGATAAAAAACTGAAAAACTAAATTAATTATACATATGCTGAACTGAGACCACGTTTTCCAGGTTTCACAGAGAATATTTTAACTTTAATCCTGAGACAATTCAGGTATTTATATAGAGCTATCAGATCTGTTTTGTCCATCACAAATCAATGTATTCATAAATCAGAACCTATGAATATAAAACTGTCTGTTTGCTAAGAGTCAATGACATGCAGCTTTTTGGCTCCAAATTAGAATGAGTTAATATTAGTACTGACATTGGTGGAAAAACAACATTTACATTTGTACATCCTTTCTAGCCAGGTATCAAGCAACACATAGACTGGTAATGGATTGCAGCTCAACACTGAGTCTGTACAATATTTCTCCTATGTACTTCATTCACAACATTAGTAAATTGCTTTCCAAAACATGCTAATCAAAATGATTCCCAAACAAATGTCCTAATTTCTTACCGTATCTCTACCTCAAAAGGTTTAATGAAGGGTGAGCCCCTCATGGTTTGTGTCTTCATAATATGATCGTCCAACAGCATCTGAACATCTTCCACAGAGGACAGGATGAAGGTGCCCGTCTCTCGGTAAGCCAGGAGACTGAACTCCTTGTCACCCCACTCACTGGCCATTTTCTCCATGGCCTTCTCCAAAGAGTACTCCTTGCTCGCTGCCTCACTGATACCTTCAAAGCTGCTTAGGTGCTGTTCAAGATGCATGGATAGGAACTGAGACACACAGGCCTTGTCATCAGCTGGCTGCAGGGAGACACCAGCCATCTTGGACATGGCATCCCAGTGGCGGTCACGCAGGCCTGGGTTGCACAACACCTAATTATGGAGTTGCACAAAGACTTGTAATAGAAAGACTTGTGAATTAAAACCACGATTTATTGTGTATGACGAAATAACAAAACTGTTATTTTCATCTACAGATAATATGTTGTTAGAGTATTACCTGCACCATAGGAATGTGCTCCTTAAAGTCCTCCACCTTAGCCTTGATAGTGGTGACTATGTTCAGGACAATGGGAAGTTCAGCAAAGGCTTTCTCCAGCTTGTATAAAGTGCGCCAGTAGTTGCCAACATCTCCTTCTACCTGTGAATATTAGATAGATAGACAACTTTATTCTCCTGGTTAATCTTTTTTTATTTACTTTTAACTAATTTTCTTAATTAAGCTTAATTAAGCCCAATGGACTCTTACTTTTGTTAAAAGGTGTAATACAAAAAACATGCCTAGCCTTATGGTTGTTACACTATGATAAGACAAAATGCCTGCCATGAAAAAGAAAGAGGGCCATCTTGTTTTAACATATTGGTAATAGACATATATCTCTCTCACCAGCGAGTGATACCACATTTCACCTAATTGCTACGTGTGCAAATTAAAGTAGAAATAAAAACAGTTAATGAAACCTGAACAGCTAAAAGATTTGGCCTTTAAACATTTCTGTTATTTGTCAGGTCATCCAAATAAATGGACAAATTGCCAGGCTAATATTATAAAGTCAGAAAAAGATCACACTGTTCTCATACACATTCCTAAACAATCTAAACATTCATTACTTTCAAAGGCTCAATGACAAATTAGATTTCTGCTTCCCTAGTAACCCAAACACATCTCAACACACTCACAGTTCAGGAGTTGTGTGATGGCATTCTAATTAACACTTAAGCTACAAAGAAGATAAAGGATGTCATTGTCTAATGCTTAGCATAGTCATATACTGAAAGTCAAAACTACACTGGCCTTGAATGCAGGTTATCTTAACCCTCACTCTCACTTTGTTGTGGACTATAAAATAATTTTCCAATGCACGTACCTTGTCAGGGTTCACACCAGAAAGTGGCCCATGAAGCCACTGCTCATACTGGTTTAGGAAATCAGTTACTGTCTCATAGAGACGCAAAAAAGGTGTGAGCTTGTCCACGATCTTCTTAAGCTGCGGGTACTGAGAAATAGTCCAGCCGTAGGCCTCCTCCTCTAGATTGAAATCATTAATCTTTCCAGAGTGGCAGAAGTGTTGGAAAGTTTGTGAGAGTGGAAGACAGAAAAAAAAAAAACTATAAACACAGATGGATAAGTAGATTAATGTCAATAGTCAATGGCAAACACATGGAAAAAAACTATTACAGTTCCTATGACTGACATAATATATACACGCATACATATACTGTATATATATTTTCCAACCAATGCTGACCTCTAGAGGATACATATTAGAAAGCAAGAATTACACTGAGCCTTGTTTTTCACTGTTACACATTCTTCTGAATGAGTACACTACACCTACATTTTTATTATGTTTCTAGATGATAATGTTGCTCCTACAGATTACTATTTGACATTTTTTCCTCCACTTTTGAACATTAAAGTCTTGATGTACCTTTCCCATGGCAAAGACCAGTTTAGCATTGAGAGCCTGGGCTTTTTTCAGGTACTGTCTAAGATCCTCCAGCTCACCGAAGGTGATAAACTCATCCACCTGTACACTGTAGTTCCCCAGTTCCTCCACAAAGAGCTCACGGCACAACTAGAATGAGTGAACATACAGAAACACACACATTTTCTAGAAATTTACATCTGTACGCTTTACCTTGATATTAACTACTTAATGGCCCAGTACTACACTAAATGAAAAAGTATCTAGTCTCATTTAACAGAAAGTTAGGAAACTGAAAGACAAAGTAACAACACAGACCTTGAGGGCACTCTGGTATTGCTCTGTCTTTTCAGTAATTATCCGTCGATGTTCTTTAAAGATGGATGGCATGCGTTTAAACCAATGGATGGTCTGTGCATTGAGCTTCATGTCCATTGATGAAAAGGTGACAAAATCCATGAGAAAGCACAACTGTGTGTTGGAGTCAGCCAATCTTTGCTCCAACAGTGGCAGCTCTGTGGTCTCCACCTTATTCATGTAGGTCTGGGTGCACAGGGCAACATACACCAGAAAAATGCTTCATTCATTCATTCACAGCAAAATAGTGATTATAAGTGTGAAATAACTAGTTTAGGTTTACTTTAGCCTAAACTGTATCTTAGACCAAAGGCATTTCACAAAAAGTACTCAACATCCCTGGAAAATACAAACAAAAATGACTGCCTTTTGGTTGTACGCTTCTGCCACATAGTCAAGTTGCTGTTTAAATGCATGTTTATTCAGATTCAGATTCTGTGTCTAAATGCATTAGATGAGTATTCGGATTTCTCCTCTATCTTTCGGTTATTCTGGACACACAGATTTTAACTACTTAAAAAATACGTGTGTTGAGGGAGGTGACTGTCAGCACTATGAGACAGACACAAGGCAAACCCCTTCATGTAATAATCTTCCCTTTGATCCAGCTGTCTCTGCTGAAAGTAGTAGGGTTGCGAGTTTTGGCAGCCTTTGTCGCTTTCTTGTAAAAAGCCGATTAGAAACCCAATTACATGTATTATATAGTTCTCTGGGAGAAATCTACCTAAGGAAATCAGCTTTCTCTAATCCCCTAACTCGATTAGGGAAACCAGGTTTCCTGTTTACATGACAGTTAAGAAATCAGCTTAATCAGCCTACAGAATTTCTCCAGGGCAGGACAAATAATGGCTTATCTTATCTTATCTTATCTTAAAAACAAGAATTGAATGAACATGAGATTATTGTGACCAGATCTCTGACTTTTGGACAACTAAATCTAAACAGTTTATCACGAAGTCCAAGCAAGTATATCAAGTCCAAGTGGGCAGTTGGGCCAAATTTGAACGCATTCCTGACATCAATTTACAAGGATTGGACGAAGGTGAGTTCACTACAATTTTGACCTTTGATCAGTTCATCACTGACTCCAATTGGACCAACTCTGAAAGAATTCCTTCCAAACGCTGCCTAGAAATTACACATTTCACAAGAATTGGGTGGTCATATAGACAGATGCCTTCGACACTGACTATCACACATGTAGAGTCTGACTGGATCCACATTTTGTCAACTGTACACAAATCATTGTAACAAACAGTTTCTTGTTACAATGCGTTACCTTAAACTCCATCAGTTTCTGTGTGTCAGGTGGTGTGCTAAGTGCCTGCTCTGCAATCTTCTCAAGTTCTTCACAGAGCCTGTGAGACAGGGAGCATTCATTTGTTAACATATACCAAGGGTTATACAGATTACAATCACAGCTTGGACCTAAGACACCACTAGGATAGATAGAAAATATAGCTAATGTGACAACTAAGGTCTAAATTCTGAACCTTCTTCTGAATAGTTCAGCATTATCACCGTATCAGTGGACAATATCTTGAACATGATGAAATGTTTCAACGTTATTTTGAATTGTGTGGATTGGAGATAATATGCTCCTGCAGTGAATGAAAAAGTGAATCAACTTACTTCTTATTGATTTCCTGGTGGTCCTGGAGCATGCGTGTAATAAGTTTCTGCTGTAGCTCCTGGGTACGTTCGACGAGAGAGTGGATAAGTTTATGGGATTGGACCTCAAACATGCCAAGACGTACCACCTAAAGATCACAGTACTTATTAGAAACACAACATAACATAACACAACATAATTTTAAAAATTCCAGAGACATACACTACTTGTGAAAAGTTTGGACACACATAGAAATGACCATGTTTGTAAAAGAAAAGCTGATTTCCTAACATCAAATTAATCAGAATGGACATTGTTTATATTTTAAATGACTATTGTAGCTGAAAAACAACTGTTTTCTATAAGGATTATTTACATAAACATACAGAGACCTAAATTCTCCAAACATTAGTACTGTCTTCCAATAGCATGTTATGTTTGCTAATGCTTTAAAAGGAGAACTGATCATTAGAAAACCATGTGCAATGATGGTAACACAACTGAAGACATGTATCTTCTCATGAAAAACATGGTCATTCCCATGTGAGTCCAAACTTTTGACTGGTAGTGTACTTAGAATACTGTAGACTTCCAAATATGAATACTCAGTCATAGTCATGGTAATTAAGATTAGAGGGTGGGTGGCCAATCATGGTCTTTGAGGGCCACACTTCTGTTTGTTTTTCCAACTATGTATAAATGTTGACCACCCTTGGATTAGAAAGTAAAGATACCTGTAGCTTAAGTCCTTGAATATTAACTCAATTGATAAGATATAAGATTTTGCTGTTATTTCTTTTTATGCTATCTTTCATACATAAAAATTTTAAATATATTTGGGCATATTGTCCTCTTGTCTCTTCAAATATTAAGGACATAACTGTCTAAAATACAAATGTTATAGGTTACTTTTGGGCCACCTTGCTGAGGTACCTTGCAAGATGTGTACTGGATCTGGTCAGCAAGTTGCTGGTAGTGTACCACCTCTACCATCATTTCCTGGAACGAGTGCTGCTCACTGAGGAACTGCTCCACATCTTCCTCTGCCTGCCTGGATACCAGTGTGGTGTACTTATCATACTCATGGACATACTCCTTGGGCCTGACACACTCAGCCCAGAACACCCTGCGTACCTCCTCCATCTGGGTTTCAAGGATCTTGGGCAGGATGATGGGCTTAAGGAAGCTTCCAAACTGAGAGCCTGGCTAGAATGACATGAAGTTGGCTAAAAACCCACACAGAAAACTACATTTTTTGTTCAGTGGTAATAAAAATGAGAGATGCAACAATAATTAAAATAGATAGTAGAACAATCAAACAGCATTACAGCAGGAAAAACCTATTAATTAGTAATTAGAGAGTCACTATTAATTCATATGTATGACAGCTATTCTACTCATTTCAGCATTAACAAACTCCCTGAAAATTTCAATGTGCTACATTTAAAAATTAAGCTAATATAATTTACAGTATTTGTGTTGAAAGACAGGAAAATTGTCTAGTAGAGGAAATAATTTATATTGATGCTATTATTTCTGCTCCTAATGCTGTCATGTGCTCAGAGTAATCCTAGCCTGTGTTTTCTTCTTAACCTAAGTCTCTTTTGTTTCTTTCTCATTCACTGCGTAGGAAGCATAAGACACAGTTTGATAAAATATAATACTGTGTGGCATCTTTGCCAGATGGAGAAAGAAAGATACAGTAAATAGGATAGAAATATGTTAAAGTAATGTGCTGAGAACCAAGAGACATTAAATAATTATGGTCATCACTACCTGCCTCTTTGATTCAACAACCTTTCACCTTTATCATAAGGAGTGAATATGAGTACTAAATATAAGCAGTAATAAGTAAGGGGGGGGGGGGAGACCTTATTTAATACTATTAGTTTTAGACACCACACAAAGACACATACACTTCTTCTTACCCATTCAGGGTAGAGTCTGGTCTCCACACGAGGTACCATGTTAATAGACCTGAGCATGAACTCATATACATTAAGGAGGGCTTCCTCATAAAGTTTGAAGTCAGGCTCAAATTTGATGTCTCTGTCCTCTAGGATCAGATGCAGGACAAAGCCTGGGTGCTCATAGGCTCGCTCCGACTGCTAAGATGGGGGAGATCAAACCAAAACAAACCCCCCAAAAAATAGACATCAACGAGTAGCCTCCTGTTCATTCAAGTTAAAATATAGCATTTCCTTTTTCCAGCCCAGCACTTGAGTTTTCCACATACTGACCCCTGTCCACCACATTCTTCAAACCAGATGATATTATTATTGTGACTGATCAGTGTATTGACCTGAAGTGTTAAGCTGTCTCCTACCGGGTCTTGTGAAATTAGGTTTGTATAGTCCTTCATTGAGTGTACTGCGAGATCCTGTAGCTGGGTGGTCATCAGTGCAGCCACACAGTTGAAGAAAGATAGCAGTTTAGTCATGCTGCTAAAGGCAGGTACCAGCTTGCGTCTGCACCCGTGATAGTAAATGTTTTGAATTTCAGGAATCCAGCTGGTATAAGGAACAGAAATAAAATCACATTTAAGTGTGTACTCAGGGAATCTGTTATGTTGTGAGTATATTCTTTAAGTTGATGTGACCAAACAACATGTTTACATTCCAGTCATTTAATACACACAAAATGCTAGATTAGTGCTGTTGATCTACACCAATGACTCATCTGTATGTCCATTCATCAAAGACAAGTAATGTAGAACCTGATTACAGCTACAGTATGTTAATGATAATCTGGACTCACTTTCTGAGGAGGACTCCTCTGGCATTATCAACCTGTCTGGTGACAATTTTCTGAAACACAGACAGCTCCATAGACTCCTCTCTGTTGTGAAACTCATCTACATCTATCAGACGGAGATTTCTGCAAATAAGTCGACCAAAAAGGAAAGATGATAGGCAAACAGTTTTACTATTGCAACAGTACTGTATTTTCAGTTGTGACATACTGTCACAAACTATGTATGAAAACATACTACATACAAATCTACCCATCTGCAGTGTATGTGTTTATTGTCTTCATACTAAATAGGTCACTGGGATTTAGGAATTTTGAACATAGTATGCTGCTTTTCTAAAAACAAAACTAAAAAAAAAATTGTTTTAAGTGAAAAGTGATTTTCCCTCTATTTTAACAAACTTTTAATAATTTAACCAAACTTTATCAAGCCCCCACAAAAGCTAAATTATTTCACTTAACAAACTAAAAAACCCAAACTGGAGTTTTAAGTGAATATACTTACTTGTATGAGACATGCCAAAGATACAGCACTTGCTGCATAGTGGGGTTGGTACAGTGAAGCTTTTCTCTCATCTTTTTTCGTACATGGTCAAAATCTTTGCTCCATGGTTTTGGCAGCATCTCTAATCTGACAGTTAAACATTAAAGAAGAATTGTGGTAAAACAAATAAGCAAATAAATACTCTTTTTACTCAGTTTTTACTTTTATAACGTAAAAACAAACAATCTCTAGGTGGTCTAGCTGTAACAGTCATGTTACAGAGCATCCTTAGGTACAAGTATTGCATACTCCTTACAAGATAAACATGCAACATTCTCCATCACGCCCCGCTGACTTACTCAAGTCTGTGAGGGGGAAGATCTTTTACTTTGTCCTCATCACTTTCTCTTGATTCTCTGAATGTATATTTCACTGCAATTACAAGCAAAATATATTAAAAACAAATAATAGCTTAGAACATTATGGCAATTGCAAATTATCCAGTTACCAAGCATTTTGGGGTAACAAAAAATATTTATATATACACATATATATATATATATATATAGATATATATATACATATTGCTGCCTTGACGCTGAGCAAGTAGTCCTCTTTTATCTCATCGACTAAGAGCTCCAGTGATGTACTCAGGCTCTTCAGGTGGTTGGGAAGCATTGCCAAAATGTTTTCCAGCCAAACGTCCTCCAGAGGAGACACATTCTCCAGATCTATTCCTTTCTGGATGTAGTAGTTATATCTCTGACAGGTAAGAATATTATAAATCTCAGTTCAATAACAGTAAGAGCATTTCCATAGACAACATTAATGACACTGATTGTTTATAATGCTGAATACTGAATGACAAAAAATATCTAAACCCTGGATCTCATCAGGATTAAACTTCATCTTTGTGGTGCATTTGATCAGTGTTGTAAATACTACTTTTTAAGTGGTCAATGTTGACTTTATCTTCCATACTGTGCGCCTCAGCTTAAGATATAATTTCATTGAGTAGCATAGAAAAGAAGCTGTACAATGAAATGTGCCTAGTAACTGCAAACATGGAAGAGAACAAAGCGGGGATTATGAGGCTACCATATCAACCGTCTTGAAAAGGTTATGTCAAAGAATGGTGGCATAATGATCTTTGTGCGCACGAAAAACAAGACGTTATATAATATATGTTGTTTTCTAATATATGTTATAACACATTTTCCATTTCACCATTTCAGTGTCATTCTTCCCTGGAATTTGGTAAGAACCATTTGGTGGAGGGCTGTCATCTTCCTTCTCCTGATGCTGACTAAAAACAAAGGGAAAAAAATAGCAAAACGGGCTTTATAACAAATGCTATATTTCCTATAGCCAACAGTGTAATACAGCAGTGGTTTGGTCTTAGTTAATGTTTATATTATAAAGTTCAGTAACTAGTTATGCCCTTCATGTGCTGCTAAATCATAGAGGAAAGTTGTAGAGATGCATAAATAAATAAAATGAAACGTCATGCAACTCACCATATAAATTTAACAAGAGTTTCACGGAGATTCTTGTTCTTGTCACTGAGTTGTGTGGGGGTACTGCTGCAATACTTGGAGATCCCAGGTATCTGCACTGGCTTTCTGTTATGGAGCAGAGTCTGGCTTCTGCCATAACTTTTAGTTGGTCTACTGTCTGCTCCATCACTTAGCGCTTCTCCTACAGCACACATCACATTAGAATCAAAGTTACCACAATGCTTATAAATACAGCTGTATAAGACCACAACTCTGGTGTTTAAATAGTCATAGAACCCTTTTTATACGAGTGAGTAATTACCAACAACTGAACCCACTTTTCACAGCCGCTACAGCTCCTTGAGATTTCTGCTTAAGTGAGGGATGCGGCGAAAATGAAGGTTTGGTTTCCATCCACGGCTGTTTCCTGTGGATCTAGAAAAGGGAATAAACTACACATTAGCTTGTTGTCGTTTTAATAAATAGGTTAGACGTGTTCTGAGAAACAGCACGCTTAGCAACTTAATAAACTGCTTTTTATCAAACGCTGACATTTTTAGACATTTCACTAACCTATATAACTCTTGGTTAAGTGTCATTGCCACTTTATCAAAGTAGCAGTTAGCACGGTCAGTTAAAACCTGGAGCTGGCGCTCCCCAGCCTCCGTTACGACACTGCATTTGTTAATTGCTAAACTTACCTCTGGTGAGTTTGGTTGAATGAACGGTAAACTATCAATAAAAGTCGTTTTCTTTCTGGCTAAACTCATTTGTTAACTGGTAGTGCTAAGCTGTCATAAGCTAACACTAGTTTTTGTGCCGTTGCTAGGGTCGTTGCTAAGGAAGCAACGGTGAACTCGCGTGAACCAACTCCTCCTTAGCGAGCACCAGCACGAGACGCTAACGGACGGTGAGTTCGTACAGCAGAAAATCTTCATTCTGGTTCATTTATATATTTAATATCCATCAAACAGTAGAACATGAGCTTGGACAGCGACTAATCTTTTTCTTGTCATGACTTTAGAAACTGCTTGTACAACAACTCTTAGTCTGCGTCCAGTTGTTGTGCTCAATACCTGAAGTTACTCATGTTATGCAGCATAATGGAATACTTCATTGATTTGTGGTGTGAGGAGTAGTATTATCACTTTGTAAATGACTGAAGAAATAATAAAGATTATATAATTAGATGTTAGAAACATATTTTGTAATCATGGTAGCTTTTTAGCCCTACTAGTTGGGGACTCCAGGCATTTGCTTCTGGTAGTTGTGAGCATGTTCACGCTTGCAGGGCAGATATTAGTATATGATGATCATATTGATCCTTTTTCAATTCATTTAACGTAAAACATGAAACATTTATCTGCTTTTTGACATAGAAATGGTGAAAAGTTTACAATAATTTAAAGTAAAAATATCATAAATCTTCAGAGATAATAATTAGTAGCAGTCTACAGTTCTGACCCAGTCAATGGTGATTTATTGGCTCAAGTTTTTTACCAAAATGTATTATAATATGATGATTGTAAGAGACTTTTTCATGTCTGAGTTTATTTATTTTACTATCAAATTTTGAGAAAACCATCTCGAAACCATGTTTATTTGATAGAAAAGCTGTATTCCTTACAGTAGTTTTAGTCAAGTCGTCCTTAAGGAAAGAACTGTGTCTCATGAACCTACTGCTTCAGCAGAACCTCCAGCTGTGAATATCTGGGTGTCAGTGTGTATTAATGCATCTAACATTCAACACTCTCCAGGATCGTTGCAACCAACACACTTTGTTTCGCTTTATTCCTCTACATAAAAAAATCAATACAACTATTTACATGACAATCCAAAAGATAACTGAACACTTCACACAAAAATCATATAAAATAAAGATGTTTTCTTAGAAGACATTTCGATGAATTACCTTCTTCTTTTTAGCAAAATCAAAGTTATTCCAAAGCATGTCTAAAAATCTTATCCGATGCTATTCATCCACTCAGGATTAATTAAGACCAGTATACTTTATTGCAAATGTTTTGTTAAATCACCTGAGACCTGAGAGATGCACTTCAACTGCTTACATTCTAAGTAAAACCTTAAGAAAACCTTAAGTTCAACTGTACTGTACAAGATTGATCATGCACACTTCCAAACACACCAAACACACCCAGTATCTGAGATGAGTTTGGAGATGCATTTGGAAAACCTGATCCACCAAACCTGATCCACGACGATAAGGAAGACAAACAAATAATTGCATTTTGCCCTGCAGTGGCTGAGATGCTGCTCTTTAGATTGACTTCTTCAGACCAGGAAGTGTCAGTTCAAACCTGAAGAGGAAAGATGTTAACGTAATTTTACTGGAAATATGCACATATACATCTGTTGACCATAGTGCATGTCTAAAAAGCATTTTATTTTCTACTTCTGTTTTCGTTATCAAACTACTACAGTACAAAACTCAACTTTGTGTCCTAAACACAATAATTTGTAGCACAGAGAAGACGAAAACTGGGTCCCATACCATTCTGTGATGCCTATGGCTAGATTTATCTGTGAAAGATCTAGCAACACCTGTGGACAGAACAAGCAAAACTTTAATACTCATTCAGTTAGAGTCAGAGTGTCAACCACAGCAGTCGGGGTGTTAGCAATATTAAAAAAGGCATGGTCGCTCACAAGCAGCAATACGTACCATTCCAATGTCCTTTCTCTCCCGCGTGTGGAACATTTTGTTGTTTTTAACAGCCACGTCCAACTTCCTCGTCTGTGCTTCCTCGAGTGACACGTCAAACTCAAACCTGTGATAAAAGATTTCGCAGAAAGAAAAAAAGGGCCAGATGCAATCTCAGACTCTCTGCTTTCATAAACAGTAACTGAATAAAGTTAAAGTAATCTGAAAACCAACTCTTACTTGTCATTGAAGACGGGATTGACTGTCTTCTTCTTGACGTGTGTCCTCTTGCGGTGTCTCCAGGTTTGGTCAGGGAGTAAATACAGGCGAACATAAGAGTCTGTGCCATTCTCGCCGCAGGGGAATAAATTCCTGAAGGCAACACATAGGTACAGTGATCTGATCAGAGCTGTGTATGTGGTCAGACCCGGGATGAGGTGAATTCCTCGTCAGTACTAGTGAAGTTTTTTTATGTTCGTTTTTTTCAATAGTACCTGCAAGCATTAACCAGAACGATGAGTTTGTGTCTAAGGTTAGCGTAGCGTACGGTCAGGTGGATCTCCCCAAAAGAACCCTGATGATTCCTGATGGCCCTATAGTGATTGGAAAAATGTTGTAAATGACATTTTTTTAATACGTTCAAGTTCAGTTCATGAAACCTCTATAGGAAGTTTTAAATTCAGCACATTATAAATGTGAAAACAAAGCTCTTAACTCACTCTGGATACAAGGCTCCATCTGAAATGTCAAAACGTGATGAGGCGATGGAGTTCTCTGACAGCAGGCTGTGGGAATCATACCGACGCATGTTTGATATGGAAGGAGGTGACCGGTAGGCTTCAGAAGCCAGAAAGGAACCACGGCGGTGGGATGAATAATCTACATCAGAGCCATTCTGGGAGTCGCCTGCTCGGATCGGAGATGAGGCTTGGGCTGGGACTTGGGTAGCTGAGATATTGTTGGAGGGAGGTGGTGGAGAGGAGGCCGTAGCGACTGGAGAGGGAGTTGGCACAGAGCCGTTACTTTCTTGGTTTGTCTGTGGTTTCTGTTGTTTGACTTGTTGAGGAGGATTGGGTATAACCTTGGGTTGAGGCTTTTCCACATTAAGAACCTGTTGTGGGAATGAGGGCAGGTTCTCTTTAACAAGGTGTTTAGTTAGAACATCTGGGTCACATCAAAAAGAAATAGATAGTAACAAAAAGGAGATTTAAGCCATGTATAAGGACATGTGCTTTTGAACCCACCCTGAGAGTGGCCTTCAGTTTGATCTGGCTGTTTGCTCCAGAGCGCTCCAACTGGAAGCGCTGGTCCAGTGTCATGTTGGAGGTGTTCAGGAGGCGACTCAGAGACAAGCACACAACTCCGAGCTGAGTCTTCTTTTCCTGTTCTTTGACCTGAGCCACAAAAACACAACAATATAAAACACTGAGGTAAATAAATGAAGCTTTATAGTCTGGTTTATCCTAGGGGGTTTTCTAAGGATTGTGAATAGTTTTATAATAGTTTAATGCATTTTGACATATAGATGTTCAGAGGGACAATTAAATGGTGATGTTGATTAAGGTGTGAAGCCTTCATTTTCATAATGCCACCTTTCTTACATATAACACAAACGTAGAATATGATTATAACAGCAGACCTGTATGTTGTGTGTAACACTATTATACAAACCTGAACAATAAGCTGCTGTGTATTAGCACTATGCACAAAGAAGGTGAAACCCTCCTCCCACACTGGATCTTTAGATGCAAACACAACCTGTGGAAAGGAAAATAAGAAGTACTTTTTTAAATAACCAGACAGACAGCTGCAGACACTTTGGACTAGAGCATTTTAACCTGTCAGTGACATCCCTGCTCTCTTGTTTAGCAATCAACCGAGAGAGAAAATTGTGTAATAAAAGAGGGCAGTACCTTGCTTTTCTGAACGTCTCTATCAACTGAAAATTCCACAAAGGAGTTGGGGTAATGAGATTTCTTTGTGAGCTGAAAGAAGAGAAAATCAGTGAGGCAGAGTGTACATTCTGATGTTCTGTGATTGCTGCTTTATCAGGTCTGTATGTTTGTGTCAGTGTCAACAATGAAACTCAAACTGTTTGAGACACAGGTTAAAAAAAAGGGGGGGGGGGGGTGATATCTAATCTCTCTTAGCTGGCCCCACATGTGACAGGAAAATATAGAAGAGTTTAAACATCAACCCAGCAAGTGTGGTTTTAAAAGGCTCATTTCTCCCAGTCAGCTATATGGTTATACAATTTTATAATATCCTTCATTACATTACAGGCAAAACTTACCTTAATTAATTTTTATATATAAATGTGAAACCTGTCTGCATATTGTGTTCACATAGTTTTATTTTGCTCCACGTGTCCTTTGAAAACTAATAATATCTTTTGCTTGTTGTTTCCTGTTCACAGTAAATTGCTGCCAGCTCACTGAAAAATGCAACCATCGTGAGACTAATGTTGGGAGTTTGTCTACAGTCTTTTGCCTTCTGGGTTGGGGAGATTCTGTATTCCTCTCCTTAATGCAATGCAGACACATCACACCATCTAGAATACATAAAACAGATGTTTACACTGGAAAAAACAAAGTATATGTAACCTTTTATCATTCCTGGAGAAGAATGTGAATGCTAGTGGTGGGAGCTACAGCTCTTAAGTAGCGTGACCATGGGTGATATTCATTTTTAAACTTCCTAGAAAATTGAGCGTGAACGTCAACATATTTTAATGCTTTCTTTGACGTTTTACTTCGTGGGTGTATTTTACACAATGCCCAGCAGAGGGCACTCAGAGGAAGTAGCCTCTGGTGGCTTCAGTTCAGGTCAGGACACCAAGTGTTGACATGCAGTAGGTGTGTTTAAATAATTCTCAGCCTGTTTATAAAAGATTGACTGTATCAAATGTTAAGTCTTCGACCTCAGTGACATTTATGTGATTGCCCTATACAGCAACAGCAATCCCCAAAATGTTTTAGTTAACTCACAAAATGTCCTCATCATAAAAATGAAACAACATGAACAGCAGCTGGTAATGACACACCCACATAAAATGACTGACATGCACCAGACAAACAGGAAATACCAGTTTCATACAGGGACCAGCTCACCTGGAGTCCTAACAGAAAGAATCTGACTGAGGCTTATATCAAGATACAAAAGGAGTTCAGAGAAGTGGAAATCACGAATCAACTTTAAGTCTTCATTTGGCAGGTGTTACTAATTTAAACATGCGGTGCACTCAAGCAGTTCTCGAATGTTCAATCTTTCTAAGGGAGTTAAGTGTAGATAGTGTGCGTCTCCTTCAAACTGTACAGGATTGATCAGCAAACAAGAGGAACAAACTGGTTCTGTTGGCAGTTAGCCTGGGCCTCTGCACACCAAAGATCCCTTAATTATGTGCCCTAATAAACAATACCTATGTTAACTGAAGTATTCATGATCATTAGAGTCATATTTTAGCAAGTATGAGTCTCTGGGGAATGACTTTAGGTTGATGTTAAAGATAAATCTCTCTCATATCATCATATAATAAAATAAAAATCATTATGCTTTCAAAAGTGATTAGATTTATTAGTAAGTTCAAATATAAATTTAAACACCACATTCATATTATATTAATTACATTTTTATTTATCTGATGGAAATAAATGTAGTGAAAATGTGTGTTTTCATTTTCATTGTGTAGGTACAGGTGTATTTTTTGGATTTGCAGTCATAATAGATGCTGTCGATCCTAAAGGGTTAATGACAACAGTAGATATTTCTAGGTGGAAGTCTGATATCTTTCTATAGCTGTCCCTGCTTTGCAGGCTTACAAGAGCATTTTTGTTTTGAGTGTTTGAAGAGGTTCAAAGACTCAGAAAATGTAACAACTCTGAATATGTCATATGAGTTGAGAGTTCCTAATGACTGCCCCACAAGTCCTAACAAGTCAATTACAGTTTGACAACTTAAGGTTTTAAGTGCACAAGCAGAGGGTGTCAAAATCTTGTGACACTGACAATTATTTTCTTTTTTTTTCCGTAAATTTTAAAATATAAAGTAGCAGTATTAGCATTTGAAGAAGTGTTCATTTTTTAATGTCATGACTGCAGCAGCGATAGTTTTCAGTGTGTAATTTGACCTATTGAACCTTCTCAGTACAACTATTACTCTTACATTCCTACAACACAGGAAAATTACACCTCACACCAGTTTTTTTATTCTTTTTCACATTACTGAAAAGTGTTTTTAAAGACGAAGTACGATCTATCCCAAAAAAAGGTTATTCAGTGGCAACTGGATTTATTTTAGCTCCTTGAAGACGTTTCGACTTTCTCAATTCGATCTATATTTTTTTCTCAAATTAGTTTTTAGTGAAGAATATTTACAAAAAAGGCAATTAACTAAACTACAATCGACTGACTGAGGCAGACTGGGGTCAAAGTCAAACTCTAAGCTTTAAAAGCTTTTTTCTTACCCGAGTTTCTTTTACGTGCTTCCCATGTTTCTGATTTTCATTGAGCTCGCCGTGTTTCTGGAAACAAACACAACAGCACATTTGTTTATCCGCGCTGCATCATCTGTTTTCAACAACAACAACAGTCCCTGTTAGAGGTTACAAGTCACTTACTGGTAGGTTTGATGCATTGTCCAGATACACCGCTAGCATTGCACAAGAGAGGCCATCACCAGACTGGAAGGGAGAGAGGGCAGACAGCAGCACATGATTTACACAGCATGCTAACAGCACAGTCAGTAATTCATGTTACACACAGACGTCCTGCAGCTGACATAAGCAAACTTGTGTCCAGAAACGTAATTAACAGTGAGGCTGTACCTCCTTCAGCAGGCCGGGGTCAGACTTAAGGGACAGCCACTGGAGCTTGAGATGGACTTCTCCTTTGTCGATCCCTTCCAGACGGAACCACTACAACACAGAGAGAGAGAGACATATCAACATGACATTTATTTAAACTGCAGGGTCGACAATACAGTTGTTGCAAAGCCTCGACGACAGTGGGAAAGAGTCGTGCTTTGCAATCATATCGTGTGTAGAAAAAAAATATATATATATAAAAATCGCATTATTTACTTTAACCACAATAAATTAAAGCTCACCCGATCCATTTCCTTTTCCTTCTTCACTTCTCCAAAATCAAGGTTGTACCTAATGTAAAAAGTCATAATGAAATACGATGTGAGTAAAAACATCATAGCACTAATATTTCAATTTAATGTACAATACTTTTTAGCACTAATTGGATGTCTAAGCTTAGTTTTTATATCATACATAAACAGCGTATAAGCTCCTCTAAATATACTAACATAATTAGTATATATAATTGATACTGAATACATTTGAGTAAATGACTGCAGCTACACATCTCTGGCAGACAGAAAAGTTGTTCTATTCGATTGTTGGAGCAGGACGACTCTTCTTGACGGAAGAAAGCTGAGGTCATGTTGTAAAAACATTCACTTCTTTGTCATCTTGCCATAAAGTCGCTATGTTGAGAGAAATCCTTTGTTTTCTTATAGAAATCAAGACATATTAGTGTTAATGCATTAAATGCCTTCTAAAAGTCATTCCTCAGAGTGCCATGGAAACATGATAGGTATGTCATGTTAACAAGGGTCAAATATGCTAAACAATGAAAGTCATTAAATCTCTAAGATGACTGGTATGTGGCATGATGTGAATACATGTGACTCAAACTGCACTTATCCTACGTGTCTGTGCTGTATTAGATAGTATCTTACTTTCCAAGAAAATCATCTTTATCCGTGTCCTCGTCATATAACTCCATCTCCAACTCTTGCCCCGGGGCCTCATGGACAACAAACTGCACACCAGTAAAGAAACGGTGAGTATTTATTTAGTAGTATTTATGTCTTGAAAAAGAAAGAAAGCCCTGGTGTAATAAGCAACATACACAGAACGGGTTGGACGAGGAAAAAACAACAACATGCATTTCACCTGTTGAAGAAACTCCCCCAAAACAAACAACTGACAGAGGCTGCAGTACAAGCCTGAACAGGAAGCCAGCACTTTGGTGATGCATGTGAGTCACAGGCTTAATGCAGTTATTGCAAACAATGGATAAGCACCGAACTATGTGTTTAAATAGTTTTGCTCACTTACAAATGTGGGTGATGTGACACAAAATGTGCTATGTTGTATTATATAAGATATAATAGATCTAGACGTAAGTAGCAGGAAATAAAAGCTGACTGCATGCACATGATGACTGTGGTATAGTAATGACGTTACCTCATACACTTCATTCCATATCGGGTTCAAATTCTGTTTAATGGTCTTGCTTTGGAAATGACGGTTGCCGACTCTGAGTTTTGCATATGGGTCTGATTTGCCTTTCACTAAACCCATCATGTATGTATCCTTGGCCACCAGGTCTCTGGCCTCCAGCAGGTGGACCCTCACCACACCCTGAGGAGCAGAGCGGGAAAGCATGGTTTAAACTTTTAAATTACATTTACACGAAAGCTTTGAATTTGTATTATATTGGTTGGGCGTCTCCTTCCTAAAATGCGCGATTGTGTTTAAAATGTGGTTAATATTGCATGAAAATGTCAAAGCATGTCTTACATACACGAGGTAGGGGGAACCTCATCTGATCCACTTTGACCTGGTCAATAAGGGGAACACACATCCGGTTGGGCAACACCATGAGAGAAGCAATTATGTCCAAGACTGTCTCCTCACTGAATGAACTAGAACAGGATGATGATGTTGATATGAGAGTTTTACAACCACGCAACTAGACAGCAAAAATGTTCGGGGACCATTTAAACTAAATTCATACCAACAAAAAAGCATTTGAAATATTACAGTTTGTTTTCTATGGAAACTAACCCAAAGGCAGGGCTGTCCAAAATGTTGGTAGTGCCAGTCCAGTCGATCTTTAGAGTCTGAGAAACAATTCAGAGCTTTAAACGTTCACATTTCACAATAAGGAATAAATGAAAATAAGGGTTGAATAAATACTACTCACTGGGCGGCGAATGAAAAAAAGGGTGACACCTCCTACCAGTGGTGCTTGACCAACGAGAGGCTCTAAAACGACCCTGAGCATCCCACTGAGCTGAAAGATTCAGAACAGTTTTTTTTTTTAAAGAAGAGAAGTAAACACATACAGAAATTCACTGAGAAGAAAAAGTCAGCGCTCACTTTAAGTTCTTTGATACCAGCTGTGATCGGTGGCTTCACGGTAGCTTGGATGTCAACATCACCGACATAACTGCAAAGTGAACAGTAAGGAAGTGGCTCAATGTAAAACACACACACACACACAAGCTGGAAACGACGTTAATTAAACGTCTAACTGACCTTATATTCAAATCCAGAACGACCTCCTTCTGATCCACTTCGTGTGTGTATGCTTTCATTCCAGTGATCTTCAGGGGCTGGAATTAGCAAAACATAAGTAAAGTGTGCTTTACTTTGAAAACAGGCAGCCAACAAGAGCTTTGGTTATTATTTAATCAAGCGTATGAATATTCAGGAGGGTTTACCACGCGTCCAAAGTGGATCTTGGTGAATGTGAACATTCTGAGTGCAGAGCTGGAGAGCCTGACAGAAGGCTGGATCTTATCTCTGAGCAGCTTATCCATGTACATCCCAAAGAAAGGCCAGGCCTGCTCCAGCACCTGAGCACATGACAAACTAATTTGATCCAACTGTAAATATACTGCAATTTAGCTTACAGTAGTGGGAACCGTTCAAAATGCTACACATCAAGCTGTTTGTATGAAATACTCAATGTATGACGAACAAAAATGTATGATTAAGTATGTCTAACATGTGGATGTGGAAAGCTTTCTATTTAAAAAGCACGTGGAGACCAAACTTACAGCTGTGAGACCTCAAACATATGGTTTGCATCATCATCACATACTCCCATAAATTATAATAATGTGAAAATAAAACATGTACCTTGTTAAGCCAGTCAACTTTTTCGACTTCAGAGATTTGAACCTGAGAATAAAAAACAGAATTAAAATGAAATTTTGATCAATTTTAAAAGGTAGATCCAACTCATCAGAAGTGGACACGCACATCAGTAACTTGTTATTCCAAACTTTAGACATGAAGATCAACTGATATTTTAACACCACACTTTATATGCACCACAAAGTTGCTTAAATGCAACTCTGCATGTACTCAATCATGTCTGAGTGAGTTGGGAGACACAGACAGTCCTCAGCTGTAAAATCTGATTGATATATTGTAGATTCCTCTGAAACCAGAAGGACCTTTCCTATTGTCTCTCCCTTCTTGATTCCCATGAGTCACTGAGTGGGTGCGGTGTAATCAAATGTGGAGAAGGCGAAACATCCTGCAAAATAACAGCATGTTTGGCTGGCTTAGCCCATTTCTGAGTGTGTGGGAGGTTCAGCCTAAGTCTGGCATGTCACGCAAATAAAGCGTATTGTTGTCAAGTCAACAGTGAGTGTGACCTGGTGTCCCACAATGCAACGCTCATTTCAGTAGGTTTTACACAGCTTAGCTGCATACAGTGTTGCTGAGATTGACCAATAAAGGTATATCAGTGACCACAAACAGACCAACAGATCTGACATCCAGGACTGGACCTGGTCATGATGAGATGTTGCTGAGTTGAATATCTCTGCTGGCTGGCTGCTGAAGTGCAGTTCACCTGTTGCCCCAGCTTGAGCTGCTCAATGACAACCTGCACTAGTCTGTGGTGTTAATCAATCGAACAAAACATACCCATGATGCCATCTGCAAAGCATTTCGCAGCTCCTTGTTGATCACATTTGTTTCATTGTCCACAAATTCGATAGCAGATCCGATCCGGGTGTCCTTCCACTGGCGATTCTTCTTCCACCAGGTGATCATCATCATGCACAGCAGCACCCAGCTGATGCTGAGTCCGAAGTACCCTGTCAGGTACACGGGGTAGAACACCAAGAAGGCTCTGCCGATGTAAAGGAGAAACTCCATCAGGATCCGATTGACAGCGGAGGAGTTCAGCTTCTCTGTGCTGCCGTGAAGCGACAGGTTGTCCCCCAGCCCCGCTCCCTCCGTCGGGGCGCTCGGTGGCACCGGTCCGGCGGCTGCCATTGGGTCGGACTCCCGCTGGAACCCGTTTCCTGAAGTCCGGAAGATCTGTTTCTGTCCGCTGCCCTAACAGGTTTTCTTTATTTCTGTCCCACTTGTTCGCTGAAACAAATCAGCAGCACTGACTGCGGGTGCAGTAGTAAAATGAACCGCGACAGTCTTAAAACTTCCGTGTTTGAAACTTCCCAAAACGCAGGTAAGACACACCTGCGCCCATGGGTGGAGAATGCGCGTGACAAAAGAAGGGCATTGCGTGGAATGCAAAAAATAAAAAAACACGATGTAGTAATATCGTGTTAGTGTTTGCCTCAGAGTTTATTACATTTTAGTTTGTTTCTCATACAGCGGATGCTGCACTTCTGGTTCTTTTAGGATCCATTTGTTGTCTTCGCCTGTGATTGATTTAATCTTCAGAAATCCTCGTCATGTCATAGGCTACAGTGTTGTAGTCACTCTGGCTCCTGCAGTGACTAAAATCTCAACCTTTTCTCTTGCCAACTGGAAGATGAAGCTGCAGATGTGCAGACGCAGACTGACCTGCAGATGGAGCCAGAGAGTTAAACATGGAGCTCTGATTTTAATGAAGCTGCGTAGTGATAAGTCAGTGATTTCCTGCTCTGAGAGGAACAAAACACTGGAATGTATGTTTTGGCAATGAATATGCACATTTGTGAAAATAACTAAAAAAAAAAAAACGAAAAAAAAAGTAACTTCACCTTGAAAGTTTATCTTGAAACCCAGACAGACAATTTATACTCTTTTGTGGTTGCTTCAGTATAAACATAAATCTGCAGTGCAGACTAGTTTCTTTTGATGATATTATCTCTTATACTTTTAGTTTACATGCATGATATTAAACATTTTATATCCCCTTGTTTACATGTAACTCTTTCTATATTAAAAATCTGAATTCATAGGTGAGCAAAGCTACTTTTCTTCATCTATGGCAGGTTGGTTGGTGTCCAAGAAGATATCTGGAAAATGCCAAAATCTATACTGCCATTTGTTTGGACCATAAATCAAGATATGAAAACTCAGCAGTTTACTAAGTATGCTGCTTTAATGCACACACATTGAATACAAACATGGAGGTTGAGTAAATGAAATATACAGAAAACAGACAATGCAGTGAGTGTGTTTAACTTTTATTTGAACAGGCTTGTTTACTGGAACAGCGGTTAACTTTTACTTTCCCTTTCAAAAGCAAATGTAGCTGTTAACCTGACTACATACAGCACAGACAAGCTTTTGTCACATTATGTCCTAAGTCAGAGCGGGTACTTTCCATAAACTTCTCAAGAGTCAAAAACCTGTCTACTGTGTTACACTATTCATAAAACCTTATTTCAGTATTTACTGTTCATTCACTGGTTTCTGTTTCTGCATGATCATTCTATAGTAAGTACAGAGATATTTTCAAGGCACTAAAGAAATCACTATATACCATAATAATATACTTATTTTATATTTAAACCAAATATCTTTAGATTGGTGTAAAAACTTTGTTAATTATTAGCAAAGATCTTTTGAAAGGTGCAAAGTCTAAGGCGTTTGTTCTTACTTTTGTCAGTGCATAGTTTTGTCACTTGAATGTAATTAAATATTCAGGACAAGCCTGGGAGTCATGGAAGACAACAAACATGGAGGGTCTGGACACATTATCTACGACACTGTCGTAATTCTGACATGAGCCTGTGCTCTTGGCTGGTGGTACAATCATGCCTTGTTGTCCAAGAGCGTAATCCCCCGTCAGCACTTGGCAGAGGTACATGAACTTCTCCCCATTAGGTTTCGGCTTAGAGTAGGTATCGCTGGCAGAGTAGCTCGCATTTACTGCGAAGTATGTGCCATTGCCGTAACACGCAGCTGAAAATGAAAAGGCAGCAGAAATTTGTTTTTAAATATTTGCTATTCTGTTCTTTTATTATTATTTTGAATTAACCAAACAAACAATCAATGATACAAGAAATGTAATGTGTTTCTGATGAAACGCTGTGCTGCGTTTGCAAAATGAACTTCTCACCATTCTTTCCTGCGTAACTCCTGTTGAAGCCGTGCTCCTTGATCCAGTCCACAGTGGTGTGGCAGGTGCCGTGGAAAAGGCGTCTCATGTTGTTCTGATGACCGTTTCTTTTCTCCATGTCACGCTTCTTGACATGTAAGCTTTTCCACAGTCCAGGGTTCTGAATCCTTTCAATCTAGGAGGGGGGCAAAGTACATTTTAGTACATTCTGCTCTGGGCTGTTACCTATTACTTACTTACAATTGTTTTCCCAAAAAATACACATAAAAATAAATAAAACAAAGAATGTTAAATGGGCACTACCTTTGTAATGGTTCGATTGCATGAAGCCTGGAACAGATTCAAGACCTCACTGTACTCTGCTGTTCCTGCCATGATGGGGAAAGCCTGAGCTGTAGTGTTGACTGTCATAGTCTCCCAGTGCTCAGGTATGTCATCATCTGTCGGCATAAATAATTGTATTTTTATTAGTTTTGCTAAACTGTTTTGCTTAAAAAATCACATACAAATGACTATGTTACATATACCTTTCAGCTTGTCAATTCTCTTTATCTGCAGTACATGTCCCTTGCTGTTAGTGGCTGGTCCACTTGGCATGGTGACAGAGTAGTCCTGACCCTGAACTGTAACTTTTGCAGTTTTATGGTCATCCTCCAGTGCTTTCTCAAGGTGGTAGTTGGTCGTTGCATCAAAACTCTGAAACTGAAGCCCTTGCTGCTGGTACTGCCAGTCTGCCACTGTGCCCACCAGCTCAATATTCCTCTGTAGCAACTCCTCATCTCTTGCCTTCCTCACCATCTCATGGATCTCGTTGGTGGCTTTGAGCACATCTTTGCTAAGTCCTTCAATGATGACTGAGGCTTGGTCCTTCTTGCTTTCAATCCTTATGCTCACGCCCAAGGTCTTCTGGATGTTCTCAATGTGCTTGTAGTCTGTATCAGAGAAGCTAAGGATGGCACTGTCTTGAATGTCTGAGGTGTTTAGCTCTGCGGATATCAGGTCATTTATGCGGTGCTTGGCTGAATCTACATTTGTCTGTGAGTTACCACAGATATGGAAGCAAGCAGGGTCTACTTTCAGAGGCTCAA
The DNA here is from genome assembly GCA_034779795.1 of Ctenopoma multispine. Lineage (NCBI taxonomy): Eukaryota > Metazoa > Chordata > Actinopteri > Anabantiformes > Anabantidae > Ctenopoma > Ctenopoma multispine. The sequence continues at coordinate 20,937,055 of JAUYWH010000013.1, forward strand.
TGATGAAATCTCCTTCTTTCTGGGGCTTATCAGCAGTTGCAATGAACAATGCTAAAAGAACAAAATAAAAACCCAACATTAGAATCTAACATTGAAAACTGATTATGTATATATATGAAAACTATTCTTTACTTACATTTGATTTTAGAGCCAATGCTTCCCCAGAACCACCCTTTTTCCTTTGTGTCAGTGCCTTCTTTCTTTACTCTTTGATCCATACTGTTGTAAAAGTCTTTCAGCATGGGTGGTTGGAAAATAACTATTCGAATTGTGTTCAGTGGGCCTGAAGTATTTTGGCTCAACACATCGATCACTGCGTCCATCATTGCGTCTGCTACCTGCCCAGCCTGTACACTTCCTTGACCTAAAGGGGTACATCATAGATTACAGACTATTAATAATAATCAAAGTCTGCATCAGGGCAGAAAAAGAATGTAATGAAAAAGAAAACTACAAATGCTTCATTTATTCATGTATAGACAAAAATTGCAAAAACAGCAGCAGCATTATTTTTGGAAATAAATCCATAAATTGAGATGGGTCGAGAAAAAAAAACATTTCTAATATAATTAACTGTTTGATAAATCTCACCTGTGCCAATGGCGGGGAAAGACACAGAAGTGTATTTGTTTTTCACACACATTTGGAGTGCCTCAATGACAACCTTTTTGATTTTTACTGGGTCTGTCTGTCCGACCAGATGGAGGATCTTCTTACATTTTAGATTACCCGGCTGGGTCATTATCATGCCTTGTTTGGGCTTGACACCTACTGTAAGAAACATACACAGAACAAATTAATGTCTTGGTAACAACCATGGTGAGTGTGTTTTATCTGGATTTAAGTCACTTCTCCTGTGAACAATCTAATGCTATGAAGACTACAGGACTGTGTTAATTATTGACTCTGTTTCCCTGTCATTGTCAGACAGTAATATTATTCTACAGAGTCATAAGATGTTATGTTTGCTTACCAAGGTTTTGGCATTCTGTTTCAACAGTCTGACCAGCTGCATCCAGAATAGCCTTAGAAACTCCTAGAGGTGAGAAGAACATGACATGGATATTGATAATAATAATGCTAATTAATATAGCTAATAATAAAGACTATTATAAACTGTTCACATCTTAAATATGTATACATATTAATCACTACATGTAAAAAAATGCTGTATAGTTTAATCTAAAAAAAAGCCAAACACAAGCATTACTTCATGTATGGCTTACATTTAGATTATAATTATTTTGCATAAAACAGTCATGTTCTGAGTATCATTTACCTGACTTAAGAGAGAAGTCTTCATTGGAGGAGTTGATGATAACATCAGTGGTCTCCTTAGTTATGTCTCCTGTGACCACCTGTATGGCCACACTTCCCATTTTGGTCTCATGCATTGCGGAGCTTGAGACAACTTTAGAAAAGGGTCCTTGTGGCAGTACAATCAACAGCAGTGCAAAAATGAGATGTTGAAAATAAAAATGAAATGATTCAGTACTGTTACATTGTTTACTAAACACATCATTACTAAACAGTTTAGTAATACGTATTTTGACAAGTTAACTTACAAAGCATTTTCAGTTTTTTTTATTTATTATATACTAAACCATAGTTTTTGCTTGTTTTGAAAGTAACAACTGTAAAATTATTAACAAACATTACATTGTAATTGCACATGCTGAAAGTGTTGTCTACCTTGAGTTTGTGGGGAACTTGCAGACACTGGATTAACAGTGGCATTGGGGAACTTCTTCTTGAATTCATCACTAAAAACCTAGTGATAACATGAGAGATACTTCATATACACACTAAACCACTCACAAATCATAGTAAAGCAGAAGTTAGAAAAGACAGACATAATTCTAACTGATGCTTTGTTGACAGCTAACACTGCTAACAATAGTGAGCTATTATTGGTAGATAGTGCTGATTTGTACATTTTACTGTAGAATTTTTTTTCTTACCTGGATAGTTTGTATATCACCTGAGTAAAGGATAATCATAACCTTCTTCAGGTGTTTAGGTTGTTTCTTACTGCTAAATGCCAAGATTTCATCCAACATCAAAGTGGCTACTCTGTCTTTTGGGAAACCCAGATTTCCAGTGCCAATGGCTGGAAAGGAGATGGAAGACAGACCCGTATCTTCTGCCTTGTCCAGGCAATCTTTAAAAATTCCACGCAAGTTCTGTAATGCACAGCATACATTATAATGCTACTGAGGTGCAAGATACTGAAAGTTCAAAGTTTGGACATTTAACACATACTGCACACGATGATGATGGTTTACCTTGTCAGCTGTTCCTTGTCCCTTGTCCCAATGAGGTGAAACTGCGTGAAAGACTTGTTTGCTCTTCAGCTTGCAGCCGTCAGTGGCAATGATCTCACCGATACTTCCACTAGCATTCTTAGCATTTACCAACTGCTGAAGTTTGGGTCCAGCCTCCCGCAAGATTGCATTTGAAACTGCCCCTTTGTTCAGTGCCAGATCTTCAAATACAGTGTTCACGGTCACCTCCGTCTGAGAATATTTTAAGAGAATATTATCAGTCGCAAGTTCATTTTACATCTTTTTTAGACAATAACTGCGGTAAGAGTCAGTCAAGAATCAGTCAACCCCAAAAAATCACATTCACTTACTGAATACTATGCATACATCCAGTAGATGTTGTCAGTAACCACTTCTAAAGAGCTCAGTCATCCAGGTCATGGTTATCCAAAAGGTGCTGTTCAGTACCAACTAGACTTGCTTTAAATTTAAGCATGTTGCTTGCGGTTGCCATTGAATAGCACCTTTTGGATAGTGTCAGTAAACATACTCCGGTGACCTGAAGTCCCTCTGTGGGTATGTCTGTCCCTCTATTAACTGTTTGTTTGTGCAGTATTATAAAAAAAAATCCAAATTACCGTGGCATTCTCAATATTTCCTTTGATAAGGGTGATATCCAAGCCCTCTTTGGTCTGTACTTGACCCAAGCAGTTCTGGTCAGATCCAGAAGATCCAGGTTGTTTCACAAGTGGAGACTTGGTGGCTTTGGTCTGAGAACTGACACCATGATTTCCAAACTCCTGTCTGACAGCTGCCTCCATAGCCTGGACAGCACTGTCGTCATTGTTCACAAAATGTATCTTCTTTATGGTGTTGTCATCATACCTTTCATCACAGTGTTCTTTTACTGCTTTGACAATAGTGCTTGCACATAAATTGAGAGGAAATCCTTGGCCTCTGCTGATGGCAGGTAGAGCCACAGAAACGCAGTTGTGCTTTTCGGCAAGTTCCAAGCTTTCTTTAACAGCCTTTTTTAACTGTGCCAGAACCTTCGGGGGTTTAGCTGGATCAAACTGGGGTCCCACGGCATGGATGACTTTTTTGCACCAAAGCTGTCCCCCTGCATCAGTTATGGCACAGTCTCCAGGCTTGAGCTTCCCCCTCACATTTATTACTCTGTCACAAATATCCTGCAACTGAGGGCCTGCAGCTTTCAAAAGTGCTGCTCCAAGACCTCCATTAAGTTTCAAGTCCTGAGTAGAAGAATTAACAACTGCATAGACTGGATAACAGCACATATCTGCCTTGCAAACAGCTATTTCCACTCCATCAGGTGTCTGAAGCTGATACACAGGTTTTGATACTTGTCTATGGGCTAAGTCATCCTGCCCAACACTAATCTCATCAACGAGCTGGACCAGGCAACGTGTTTCATCCAACAATGTCTTAGCATACATGCCTTGTTTATCCTTGAAGAACTTCTTCGCTCCAGGCTTGGCGACTTTTAAACTTTCAAAGAACACAGAAGAGACCAAGTCCTTAACCAAGGTCTTGCATTCCTCAACATCAGCTCTAGAACCACTTAGACAGATGGAATCTTTTTTGTAAGACACTAGCACTTTGTCTTCCAGTTGTTTCAAACGATAGGTATCTAATTTAATGTATTCAACAATGGCATTGTAATTAACCACAACTGCTTCTTCGACGTGAGCATTCTGCATTAAAAACTCATCAAGTTCAGTGCTAACTTTTATGACACTCTCCCTGTGGCCAGACACCACGACTTGTCGACCAGTTGTGCAGATTCTAATTTTCCTACAAGACTTACTGTTTGCTTTCTCTAGCTGACTCACTAAGTCCTGCCACTCTGGCTTCTGCAGGACATTATTATCTTCAACGTCAATGTATTTAGAAATTAGAAGCCTTGCCAGATGGTCTTCAGCATCATTCAGATCTCTGTCAGAGACAGCAAGAAGCTGCACCCTGTTCGTGGTAATCTCAAATGCTGCATTTATCCCCTTAGATATAAGGAGAGCATTTGTAAGCTCCTCTTGTTCTCCATCTTTCAGCAAGTCAAGCACAAAGTTATCTGTTTCTAAATGTTGTCGTTTTAATGCAAACCTTGCATCATATATGACTTTGTTTGCTGCCAAAATCTCATCCCTTAGGCCAGTCACTGTCAGATCTGGGCTATCTTTCCTGAATGACATTTGGAGTTCTGGGTACACTTGTAGTAGCTTGTCCCGAAGACCATCTTGACACAGAATGTGGAAAGTTGATGGAGACACTTTGATCTCTTGTGTTATGCTGGATTTCTCCCTCTGTACCCTTTTAGCAATTTTATTTAAAACTTCAGAAAGAGTTTTCTCAAGTCTGTTGACATGATCCACAAGGCCAGCCACTAATAAAACACCACTGGCTTTATCAGCCATTACGACCACATCATCCTTCTCTAACATCTGTTTGAGCTTCTCCTCAGACTCTTGCCATGCTTCTGACTCTGGATGAAACTTTAGGGATCTGAATTTTGACATAGCTTGTGCAAAGGCTGACTTTACAGTATCTCTCCACTCTTTAATCATGACTTTGGCTTCTTCTTGATGTAGCAGTGAAGATACAGGGCTCAAAACCACAGCAGACTTGTCAAAGTTTACTTTACAGAAGTGTTTAGCTAAGTCACTGTGAATGGTCGCTGCTGCCGGCTGATTCCTATTTAGATATCTCAAGATGGCATCGTCAGTAGTTACAGAGATATCAGGAGGAAGTTTCAGTGAAGGTTTATCTTTTCCATAGAGGGCTGTTCTCAGGGATTTATAGAAAGGATAAACTCTGATCTCTTCCTTTTTGATGCAATGCTTCTTCTTCAAGATTCTCTGAACAGCTACGAACAAATATCACATAAGAAGTCAAATTTTCTAGAATTGTACATTCACACATTCAAATTTAAATCAGAAAAATGCACTACCTTTATGTTCTTTAAAAGTGATGACAGCAGACTGTTCAGCTTTATTAAGCACGATATCTTCCACCTCCCCGCCTTCATTCTCAAAATACAGGCCGATGATATCTTCACCAAAATTCTGTATGTCTTCAACTAAAACTTGTTTTGTGACTTCAAGACAACAGACTGATAATCTGTTCTTCTTAAATGTCCTGTTTTCAGGGCATCTTTCCAGAAAATGGGCATTTTCTGTAAGATAGTCATAAAAAGTTTAGGTAGTTAGTCAAAAAAAGCAAACAAACAAATAAATATGTTTCATGATGCACATGAGCCCACTGGGAGGAAAATACTGAGTTGATGTTGATGTTACAACTTGATGAGAACTATAGCAGTTTGGTTCTGTTAAAATTTTATATAGGATACCCTCGTTAGGCTATGACTTGGTGTGGTGTGCAAAACTGGATGAGTCAAGTAATTTCTCACCACTCACTTAATGTTTTAATAAGGCTTATTGTTGTTGTATGCAGTAGTTATGTTGACAAATTATATTAGGTATTTATCAATGTGGGGCATATCAATTTTTTTTATCTCCTATTAATTTACTGCAATTGTATTGTAAATGATTGAAGCTGGATATCATACAGGCATGTCCTTGATGGTTTTTAAATAGTACACGTGTATGAATTGTGCTTTTTGAAATTATTACACAGCAATACCTTTTCCACTTTGGAAAGTAACCACAGCAGATGAGATGTGATGAATGACTTCCAAAGTGAAGCTCTGGGAGTCAGACTGAGAGTCAGAAGTCTTTAAAATGTTCTCGACCAGCATCTCCAGAAACTCCTGGCTTAAGGTCTCATTAATATTTCCTACAACAGCCATGTTGGAACAGAGCTCTTCATCTGGTGCATCACCATCTCTGCTTTTTGCCTCAATCTGAACTTCAGCTGCAGGTGTGACTTCATCAGCATTCGACTGTTTGTTGTCTGCTGTTAATGAGAGATGAACGTTAAATAACTGAACACATTTCTGGTTTCATTTAGTCAGGATTTCCCAAACTGCCCTGCCATCCCTGTTTTCTAACTTTACCTGCACTACCAACTGTTGATTAAACTATATCAGGTGTGTTCAGTTAATTTACAAACTGGAAGATACAAATTCAGATGAGGGTGGAATGGGGAACACACCGTGAACTGGTTTCTTCAAGCTTCTGGCTGACTGAACACACAAGTATTGCAGAGACAGCTGAAAAGCAAGCAGGGCAGTTGGCCTTGAGGACCAGGCTTGGGAGCCCCTAACTTAAAGAATCAGTGCACCTACTCCCCACCCATATCGACAGTATCAACCATCACAACTAACCTCCCAAATGTAATTACTGCCATAATGTACCAGATCCGGTATACTTAATGAAAATCTTGGACTACTACGTTTTGCAGAAACAAATGTCAGTCATGTTCAGTACATGTTGTCATGCTCTTGTTTTTTGAGTTTTAGGTCAACAAGATAAAAGGACAGCTATAGAGGTACTTTCTGCAGCATTGCTACTATTTTACAAAAAGCAGGATCACAGATATGTACACCACAGGGAAAAACTTGACATGTCTCTACTACCATCAGTTGCAATGCTGAATGGTGAATAGCTCATAAGATCACTGATGCTCTGTTTGCGGGTGGGGCGGGATTCTCTCCCTCATAGGTTCCATTATTGTGGTCGTGTGCGGCCCCCTCGTCTTACACCAGTGTGAGCACTTATCTAGTGTGATATGACTACTACCTGAAGGGATCTGCAGAGCAAAGCAGAACGTGGCATATAGCAGACAGCAGAAAGACACAGCAGAACAGGGAGAGGGAAGGCTGAGTGAAGAGTGGATTTTATTTTTCATCACCTAGTGCTAGCTTAAGTTAAATATTGTAACTCTAATTCAACACTTGGCAATACATAAACACTGTGTTATGTATTGTTTCTGTTTCTGTATGTAATTATTACCTGCTGATCCTTGATGACTGATGTCAGTATCAGTATTAGTGGAGATGTGGAGGCATGGCCGTCTCTCCTGGTTACTTTCTAGGAAATTCTGTGGCGCATGAACTCGCCTTTTTTTTTCAGGTGGGGGTGCCACGGTTCTTGTTACAACTATGGGTTTGGCTGCAATAATTAATGGTAGATATTAGTTCCTAAGTCCTGGAAGTATTCATATGACCAACCAGCACCCACGCCAAGACCATGCATGTTACATCAACCAGTCCACAGGTGGTAAATCCTTATAATTACGTTTTATCTTCTCACAACTTTATGAAGTGAACCAAATGGTTCATGATGGCTGATGGTTAGCCAAAATGTGGATGTTATTGATGGTTATAGTGGTACTTAATATTGGGGTATTATCCCATTTAAGCTGTTTTATACTTAGGTTAAATATTGTATTTTTTACTCCACTACATTTATTTAACAGGTACAGTGCTTTTTATTCAGACAGATCACAGGTTAAGTTTAGTTGTATGGCTCTCTGCTGCCAAGGAGCTATTTTCCTTTAAACCCTGCGGCATCATCTTTTTGCTGTGCAAAGGAGACATAGTGGGAGATTTTACTGAATCACTTATGTGCAAACAAAATGTACAGTTGCAGTGTAAATAACTGATAAATAAATAAAAAAGTAGGAGTCCTAGTATCGCATGTATTTGTTTTCCATTATATATTTGCAAAATGCAGCAAAAATAATAAGAGGCAAATATTGAGGACAACACAGACAGCAAGGAGTATGTGCTGGTTGGTCTTGTGATACGACATTATTACTCCCAATGCTTAGGAACATACTATGTACTTCTTGACCATTCTTTTTTATGAATTATGAAATTTCACTTTAAATAATCTCCAACACGCCGTCAATTAAACTTTTTTTGCTGCTTGCTACTTGCTTACGTTGCAGTCCTCATGAGTGAATTTGTGGATCCTAGCTACTATGGGGGGGAGCCTATCCTAGCTCCCATTAGATGAGAGGTAGGGTACACCCTGGACATGTTGCCAGTCTATCTCAGATCTGACATATAGAGATAAACAACCATTCACACTCATTTTCACACCTATGGGCAATTTAGAGTCCCCAGTTAATCTAACTCCAAGTGTTTGGATGGTGGGAGGAAGTCAGAGTACCCAAAGAGAGCCCATGCAGACACGAGGATAACATGCTAACTCCACACAGAAAGGTACCTGACCAACCCATAGATATGAAACGAGGTCCTTCTCTGTGAGGTGACGGTTTGCACCACTGTGCTGCCCCTCTGGCGAACCAGAACCGTTTTTTTTAAGATATTACCAAATTATACATAAATGTACATATTTACAATGGACATACATATTAATTCACAACAAGAAACTGTTGTGTTTATGCTATACACAGATCAGGGGTCAGTGTGGATAATTTGGTAAGCCCCTTAAGCTTTCTAAACACAGCATGTTGTGATGCACTGTATGTTCTGACATTTTTTGATCATGCCATTGGCAGCATTTCATTTTTACCTCATCCACCACAGCACTAACAACACAACAGGTGGTGTTAATGTTGTGGCTAATCTTTTACTACATACTATACATCATGAGAAAATGTGTGTGTGTGTGTTTCCAGCATGTATATCTTGTCATATCTTGACATTTTTATCAGATTTTTTTTTAAACATAAAAAATCACAGTTTTACATAGTACTTACATTTTGTGTTGAGTTTGTCAGATGAAGTTTCCTGTGTAGATTAAATAAGACAACACATTTAGCCACATTATTACATCTTGTTGGGGTTGCAGTCTGAAAAATAATCCAACTAGACAACTTATCAGTATTTGTGTCAATGAACTAACTTCTGGTTTACACCTCTGTAAAGCACTTATCAAAGTATGCTGAGACACCTCGGGTTACTGATGCCTCATATGACTACTACAGACATATAAACTGTACAGGAACAATCTTTTTCTCTTTTTTTCAGAGTTTTCTTCACTTGGACTGACAAATGAGGAGAGGCTGACCTTATTTCATTTGAGCTTAGGCCAGAAGGGAAATCTACAGTGTCATACAACTAATAGCTGGTTTCATTTGCTCTGTTACTAGTAAGTCATTATAATCCTTGTACTTTAATGACTCCACATAACACACTCAGCCAATAAAAACGTTTCATTCCCTTTGTACCCATTTACCTGAGTCGTTTTCTCATGTGTGGGTAAGCGAACAGTCATCTTCAGAACACCTTTATCCAAACTGATCTCATGTGTCTCTCTCTTCAAAACGTTTTGCTGGTCTGTGATGGAGGAAAGCAACAGTCACAATGAACTAAGCAGAAATATCTAACATTACTTTTAGTTGTAGTAAGAGGATGAAGCACCGTCTGGGTTGTCGGGCCAGACTTACCCTCCTCTGAGCGGAAGCGTAGCGTCGCCGTCCTGCTTCCATTTTCATGGTCAACCTCACAGTCGCCACCGCTGGACTTCTTGCTTTGAAAGTATTTCACTAACTTGGTTTTTAATCTCGGAATGTCGTTCGCTTCGAGCTCGACGAGCAGAGGAAACGAGTATGCTGCAGCCATCTCTGCTGGCCTGCCTGCGTTTGCCCTGCACTGCACTTTCACTTTTGTTTCTAATGAAAGCAAACGTCGTCGTCGACCGTGTCCACGACGTGTTGATAGGCTGCAGATGAAACAAACGTCAGAGGATTGAATGAGGTTTTAACGTTACCTCGGGGTCCGCACCCTGTCTTACTCTTTCGCTTTCTGTCTTTTCCTCGGTGCTTTCCAGCTCAAACTCGGTGAGTGTATCGGTGCAGGTCTTGAATGTAAAGTATGTGCTTTGGTAAATGATTGCAGTGCTGTACTACGTGTTATACTCTTAGAGTTTCGTGACTTTAAAGTAGCATAAGGTGTATTGTTGGTGCGTCACGTTGCTCGCGCTGATAAACAGTAACTACGTAGGAAAATGGCGGTTTAATAAAACTGTGAATAATGTGAAAAGTCAGAATAAACTTGGAAACATAATCAGTTGTTGTGTAAACCAAACGTCATTGTTAGTGAGTTTAAGTAACGCGCAGTGGTCATGTAAAACCCGGAGAACGTGAAACAACCACAGGTGATAAGTAACTAAAGTACATTTACTCAAGTACTGTACTTGAGGTACTTATACTGTACTGGAGTATTTACATTTTATGTTTACTTTTATCTCACTAGAAGATATTGTACTTTTCTCCACTACATTCATTTTAACACCATTAGTTGCTAATTACGTTTTGCAAGATTATATATGTATAAAAAATCATTAATAATTAACAAGACGCTGATGTATCATTTCCGGATTTACCTCCTGTCACTGTAAGCTCCTTTTTATTCACACTCTGTAGGAAACAACACTTTTTATTCTTAATTTTACCCTTTGAGAATTGATCAAACAATATTAGCGTATTCTTTAATAGTACTTTTACCTGAGTAAAAAAAAATATTGTTTCTATATAGATAATTGTATATTGGATAAGTACTATGTCTGTCTCCCTCTACTGGAGGGAAAGGAGAACAGCAGTAGTAAAGTTTTTTTTAGTATCAGGCTATTTTACATCAGAACATTACCAAAAGTACAAAATGAATATGTGTATTAAATGTTAAAATTACTATACATCCGCAGAACTGTGGTACAGTTTAAACAAGATGAATCATATTGTTTTCAAGTGGGCCCCTGGTGCTTCAGAAAATTCAGATTACGGTGTTTAAATTAAATAAACTGACCTTATTATAATATTGAACACTCAAGTCATTCATTTTTGTATGTTGTCTCAAAGCCCTTGAGGTGATTTTGGGCTACATACTGCAGAAAAAACCTTATTTGTGTATTGATGATGATATTATGAAGTGTGACTTGTCACTGAATGATTTTCTCACTCAGCTCTGTTTAGGAACCATGGAAAGTAAAGCAGAAATTCATCTTTCTGGATCCTCACTTAACATTGTGAAGAAATGTGGATGGGCTCTGCGTGATCTTATTCACGGCAAATTTGCATGTGAGGTCACCTTCAAAGATGTGGATTTCGAAAGTGATGCAAGCATTGCACAGCAGAAAAAGCCAACCATTGTGCCCCAGAAAATACTTTCTGCTATGCTGAACAAGGGCGTTGAGGTGTCTGTGTGGAAGGCTGATCTCACGAATCTTCAGGTGGATGCTGTTGTGAATGCTGCCAATTCGCAGCTTCAGCATTTTGGCGGTCTTGCTCTAGCTCTCTCTGAAGCTGGTGGCTTCAAAATACAACAAGATAGTGTTGATTACATCAAAAAACACAAAGAGTTGGAAACAGGAAAAGCAATCATCGCAGATGCTGGATCACTACCCTGCAAGAAGATCATTCATGCTGTGGGTCCACGACTGTCAAGACTTTACCCTAATGTTTTGAAGGCTGAACCACTGTTGGAGAAGGCCATCAGGAGCATTCTTGACCTAGTTAATGAAAACCGTTTGGACACTGTTGCTATTCCTGCTATAAGCTCTGGACTGTTCAACTACCCCCTGGACAAGTGTGCAGAGACCATAGTGTCAACTGTGAAACAGTACTATGAAAACCATCTCACTCAGGGACATTATCCAAAAGAAATACAGCTTGTGAACAATGATGAGCCTACAGTCAGGGCCATGGAGAAAGCCTGCAATCAGATACTATTCTCCCAGACGACCATGACATACAGTCAGGCAGCAGGAAGCGGAAGCAGAGGTGCTGCTAAAACCTCAACACCTGCTGTCAAGATTGGAAATGTCACTCTCACACTGAAGAAGGGCAAAATTGAGGAACAGATGGTATGAATGTGTGAAGGTCCTTCATGATTTAGTGAACACAATTTAGCTTGAACTGTAAATGACAGACTATAGACTCTTAAAGCTGTATTTTAACAGATGCTTCATGTGATGTATTTTTTTGTGCATTGTGCTCCAAAAGGATATTTTTTATATTTTCAGGACGTGTAGATATATATACCTACATCTACAGTCTTTTTGTAATTCTGTTTGATTTTGTACCTTTTCAGACTGATGTCATTGTTAACACAGTATCACCAACATGGAATCTGAATGATGGGGAAATTTCCAAGGCTGTACTTAAGAAAGCTGGCACTCGAATGCAAAAAGATATTGATATGGCTTCTTTGAGCAAGAATTTCATCACCACAAATAGCTACAATCTTAACTGTAAAGAAGTTTATCATATTTGTTGCGGTGGTCAAGGAAACGACACTTTGAAGCAGGTATAGTATTAGTTTTAGTGTTAAGTTTGTCTTCTTGAAGTTTGGGAGCACTACATATTAAATATTTTTGACTGTGCATATTATGAAAAATATCAGTAATGCAAATGTCTAGAATTCCTACTGTTAAGAAAGGAAATATTACTGTTCAGTTTGCCCTGTTAAAGGAGCTTGTATTTTTCTGTGCACTTTATCCATTACAGATTCTTCGCAAATTAGTTTTGGAGTGTTTATGGACAGCAACTTCAAAGCCATATAAGTCAATCTCCTTTCCTGCCATTGGCACTGGAGGGCTTAGCTTGGGGAAAGAAGCTGCTAGAATAATGTCAGAGGCAGTGGCCGACTTCGCCCAGAAAACCCTAAATACATTGGACGTTTATTTTGTCATATATTCCTCTGACGGCATATTTAAGGTAGAATTACAAACACGACCTTATATTGTTACTGTTGTACCACTGCGCCCTATTTAACACAAAGACGATGTTAAAAAGTGAATTGATTCATACAAAACAAATGTATGTACAATAATGACTTTGTTTTCTTTCTAGGCTTTCAAGGAACAAATACAATGTTTCCACCAAAAGGCGCCTGGTAATATACAATGTTTCAGAGTGATTGCTGTGTCTATAGTCGAAGTAAACACCTGTAAAAGATTAGCTATTCCTGGCAGTCATTGTTTTCCAATCACTTTATTATTGACAAAATCTTGAAGCTTGTCGTAGAGTTTGCCATAAAGAGGAAGGACATCTGGAGGATTGACAACCAGTATTAGAATGTGTAGTGTGAAAATTCAGCAGTAATTGTTTTCTTGTCGTCTCCACCAGCATTTGAGCACTTCCAAGACACCAAACCTCCCTTTCCGCAGATTAGTCTGATGGCTCGCTCTGACGAAGCAACACATGAAGCGAAACGGTGGCTCAGTGACCTTCTCTTCAAACCCTCTGGCACTGTTCATATCTCCAACAACTTCATCCAGCACTTTGGAGAGAAAGAATATCAGCAGCTGTCGCGTCTAACTCAAACAGGCGTTTCCATTGAGGAGTCTTTTATGAAAGGTCATGCATGCATAACTGTAATGGGGAGTTCACATGAAGATGTTGTACTTGCTGGCTTGCAGGTGGAAGCCATGCTCCTCAACATCCAGAAAAAGTTTGTGACTGAAGAAGAGGATACCATGCTGAGTGCCTTGGGTCAACTGACAACTTTCAAATTTGAAAGACGGACAGTTAGCCTCACGGCACCAATATTCTCAGATATATTGCTTCACTGTAAACTTCAGAAGCTGCAGGTGGTGAAGGTACAGTATGTCTCAGTGTATTTGCTTGAATTATCTTATTTTTTTACCACTGCTTGACTAATGTTATTTTTTTTTTTATTCAGGTGGAAGAAGTGGATAACCCTGCAATAGCGATGATGTACAACCTAAAGAAAAAACAGCTAGATGTCAAACCTCAAAGAATGTTTCAGTGCATACCTGCACAGTTCTGTGAGATGGTGTGTCATACTGGATTCCATGCAGAGTATGCACCACCTGAAGGTAAGATGCATTTGGTAACATAGTTATTAGTGATTTTTTAATAATGATGTGATCTGGATTACAGTCAGAATATTGAATGCTGAAAAGATGGCACAGTAAAGAATAAGTACAATTCAGTTATTTGTCTTGAACGTGTTGCACAGACCCAGCGTTTGGAGAAGGCATCTACTTTGCTCGCAGCGTTGAGGCAGCCATGGAGTTGTGGAAGGAGCAAAATGAGGAGTATGTCTACTTAGTGGAGGCTGATGTGCTGACAGGAGTCTCCACCCGTGGTAAACCGGGTCTCATCCTGCCACCTGCTCGGGGAACAGATCCTTTAATCCATTATGACAGTGTAAATGGAGGAAATGATATCGCTGTCATATTTAGCACCTACCAAGCTCGGCCCAAGCACATTATCACCTGCAAGTTGGTGAAGAGTGATTCCTCTGTTGTTTCCTCTAAATTCTGAGTTTATATGACATATTATGATATATTATTAAGTTAGACTCTTCTGAAAGAAGTTGAAGTGCACACTTATTGTATAAACTTAATAGAAAGGAATTACTCTTTGCATTATTCCTTTAAACCATATAAACAAGAGTACTAACTAACTAACACAGAGGAATCACAGGTGTTAGATAAAGATGAATACAGTTTAACTGCTTCTTAAGAGAAACATTACTATTAGGTTGCAATTTCTACTTTTTCCACCACGTTTGTTTCTTTTTGGGTGATTAACATATATTCTACAAAGCAGAGGTAAGGTTGAAGCTCTTAAAAAATGATTGTCATATATCAAAAATACTAGTCAGTTGTTTAGTGGCACTACAATACCATATATGCAAACATCACTACAAATAATCTACTGTTGTGATTGTATTTTGTTTTGAGGATGTCTATAATGTAATAGTTCATATGAGAGGTGACATGTTTAGGTGACGGATAAGGATTGTGACTTTATTGTAAATGACTGTAAATACATGATCAAAGTGCAACTGATATCAGTGGGGTGTGCAGGAGATTGATTAAAGCAAAAATAAACAGTGTCAAAATGTTTAATTCTGTTCCTATTTTATTGTATTTAAATGTATTAATCAACTTTGTTATTTGTAGTAAATAATAGTTAATCACAACAGAAATAGAGAAATATTGTAAAACTGATTGTTTAAAAACAGAATATGACTTTAATATAAAACATAATCAGCTACAAATGTAATGAAATTAAATACAGTTTACATTTTACAAACAAATACCATAACAATAAACATGTCATATTCTTAATGAGTCTGTTGAGCATGAAAGACTGTTCTTCACCTTAGATACACTTGAGTAAAGAAGAAAAAAAAAACTTGAGGTACATTGAGTAGTTATTGAAGCTGTCAGCTGCATTTCACAGTCATCAAGCAGAGTAAATGTAATTCTCAAACATCTGAGTGCACCTCAAGGATTTCTACTTGTCAAAACCACTTTGAAATATTTTACCATTTGAGATACACTGCAGTGTCTGATCTTTAAATTATAACCATTACTTTTTTGAAATGCTAATAAAAGATTACATTGATAAAAAAAGGTGTTTGGATATCAGCAAGTGACTTATGTCAGCTGTGTACATGACTCATTACTGGCAATGATGTCACATATCAATGATTGTCTGGTGAGTGTACAATACACAGTAAGATCTTTTAACACATCTAGAGCAGTTTGCTATAAGCTAAATGCATATTACTGAACCAACCAAAACAGAGACCACAGAACACCGGATCACATATGACTATATCAAGCTCGCTCCTGAGCAGCGCCCACTGCAATGATGCTGTACTTGAGAGCCAAGTGTGTATCCTGCCTGGTATTTAATCCTTCTACTGTACCATAATGACAAATACAACAGAGCGAGCATGAAAAAGCAGGGAAAACAGAAAAGTAAAGCTTTGTTAAGTGGGTGGCAAAATAAGCACAATATGTCTCTAAAAGAACGCCTGGTGCTAATTTTAACAACAGGAGGGCAAACAGTCGGGTTGAGCGGGATAAATATGTCACATCCAGCCTCGGATGTTCATATTAAACTTGCAACTTTCAGGAGCTAGCTAAAGGATGAGACTCAGTGAGTGCATTCAGACGTCAAACACCGATGCCGTGTCAAAACCATTCATCCATGGTCAAAATCTGTGACAGTGTCAGTGTGAGGTTACATTTTGAT
Organism: Ctenopoma multispine; assembly: GCA_034779795.1. Classification (NCBI taxonomy): domain Eukaryota; kingdom Metazoa; phylum Chordata; class Actinopteri; order Anabantiformes; family Anabantidae; genus Ctenopoma; species Ctenopoma multispine. The sequence goes on from JAUYWH010000013.1 coordinate 20,953,224, forward strand.
ACAGTAAATCATTTTTTGTGGTTAAAAAGTGACTGCAACATCTCTTCTAAAACTGTCTGGATACTAGACCCTATCTATGACTGTTCCTAAATTAGTTACAGTCTACAACCATTATCAGTATGGCTAATATAAGTTCCACAGTATCAATGCGTAGGAGCTCATATTTCTATCAGTTGGTCCCTGATTCCACCTTTAAATGACATTTCTTAACTCTACGTCCTCCCTCAGTGTTTCAGGTACGAAGAGTCACTTAAACAAACCAGATCTCAGCTTTTGACACAGGCGTAAACACACTCACTCACACAGTCCCTCTGTGCACTCAGCTATCTCCGTGCCATCCACGAGCAGCGTGTGAATGATTCCGTCTCGTCTCTTCCCGCTGCTCACAGCCTTCACACAGCAGTTGTGGTCTCCAAGTGTGAAATGTGTTTCCGTGCCATCGTCCACAAACTCCCCCTGGAGGTTAAAAAATAAAAGGCAAAAGTGGAGGTGAGGAAAGGTGTTCGATGCGGTCAGCTCTGGAACTGCTCTGTATGCAGACACCTGCAGAATCCAACAATGTTTGTCTACCCATAAATTAGACCAACCATGGTATTTTGATTTACTGACTTTAAAAGCTCAAGTCCTTTACAAGTCAGTATAAAACCATGAAAAGAAAACTGGAATCATACTTACAGCAGTTTCAATGTTCTGTCCATTACACCAAACATCCATAGTGTCTTTTTCTAAAACAAAATGAACAGATAATGAATCAATGACACATACAACTGCTGAAAAATAAAATGATTTGATCCAAATCAACTACAGTCTGAAGATAACAAAAGTAGTTTAGTTGTAATTTTCACATTTGAGAATGTACAGTATTACACAAATCTGAACTAAACTTCTACATTGTTTCAAATACACTATGGTACTTTTGCTTTTGTACTTTAAGTTAAATTTAGATCATGACTTTAGTGCTTTCACTTTATTTTACTGATGAGATACATAGATATTTACTGCACACCGTATCTTGTGCTGTACTGTCCATGCTTCAGGTGGTACACCTCCTGATCAACTCTAAGCAGTGTAATTGTAAGAAGGATTAACTTGACCAGATGACCAATGTGGTGGACGATGTTGTGGTGCTAAATGCAGTTAAAGAGCTTAGTTTCCACTCTGACATAATATTAGCAAGTGGTACTGAAGGGGTAGAAATCACATCATGCTATATATCAATGAATTAACTAATAAATACAGTTGTTTTACAGCTCCTGGAAGATCCAATCCAAATTCTTATCCAAAACAACTGTGTATTTACATTAGGGAATGGTGATTATATTATATATATTATGGGATATTATAACCAGATGCCAAACTAACTGGATGTTCACAGCTGCAGATGACTAATACAGAGACATAATAGAGAGGTTTACCCAGCACAACTCTGCAGTCTGTGCCATCCAAGTTGAGCACCCAGGTGCTGGTGACCTTTGACCTGTTCTCCATGTACTTCTTCAAGCTCTTGCCGTTGATCTCTAACGTGTACTCGTAGGCGAAACCGCTGACTGCATCGATGTTGATGGTCGCTTTGGTGTCCGACTTGCCCACGTTGAATGTCTCCTTCCCCACAAGTTTGAACATCCAGTCCCGTCTCAGCACCTCCTGTAAGGTAGCGAGAGGGAACATGAACAGCCACTAACCAAACCGAGCTTGTAACGTTGAAACAGTGGTCAGTTTTCCCATTTAAGTAGTTCCTCTCTCATCACTCTAACTGTACTTGATCCACACCTTTCCATCAACGTAGATGACCCTCTTCCCGGTGGTCGTGCCGTGTTCAAACTCGATTCTGTGGACTCCATCGCTCAGTGCCACCTCCCACACACCAGCAAGATCGTTGGACATCCTTATCTTTTCACAAGGTGCTGGACACGAACAATAAAACAGCAAACGATGGACTAAAACATGTCGATGCAAATCTCGGGCTAAACGCTCTTTTTTTACCTAGCCAAAGCTGACGTTAGCACGGTTTCTTAGCTGGGATAGCTAGCTAGTTAACTAGTTAGCCAGTTATCTTATTCGTTAAGTCTATATCCATCTATACACATTATTACTTAAACACAGAAATCACAGGGCATAAAGTCAGCAATTGTTCAACCAGTGCTAAAAACATGGCTGATGATAACACAGTAAGTTGTCGCTGCTTCTTGCATTTTGATTTCCGGTATGTAGAATACGATTTCAAAATTAGCTGCCGAACAAAATGTATCAACACAAAATACTTGTTAAAAAAAAGGGACTCTCGTGTGTTACTTCTAATAAAGAAAAAAGTATCAACTAAACGTGCTGGCAAAATCATTAACCTCATACGTGGCTTATATACGACAAACACATTGTAGGACAAACACATTAAATGAGATTAGTGCAGCGCAATTGAGGTTCATGAGGTAGAAAAAAAATATTTTGGTATAGAGATACCACTGATGTGTATTTTTCTGATCTGCAGTTTCAACTTTCAGTGGTGTTTTATGTCTTAAATTATATATGCTCAAGCGCAACAACCTTATTTTGAAAACAAAAACGGAAGTACTAACATTACTGCATCTGTCTAATACTGTGCCGTCTACCTTTTCTGTAGCCATTATCGCTAACATTCCCCTTTTCTGCGAACACAGTCACCTTAAACATCAGTTCAGGATTATCACCTGTCAGTATACATCGAGATTACCTTACGGTCCTCAAGTAAGTGCTGTAGCTCCGTGGTTAAATGCAGAAAAGGCCACTTTAGCGTAGTTTCAGAGAGAGTTAGCTGCAGCAGCCAGACAACAAACGAGCTGTGGCTATGCTGTTGCTATGGTAACGTGATATCCGCTTACGTACAGGTCTGTCAGTGAAGTAACTAATACTTTACATAATATAAATACACTACAACACATTATCACTTTGTGAGTCTATACCCAAGGACAAGTCCTTTCTGACTGATAAAACACAGGTGTTACTGACAACATTAACACCAGCTGCATCAGACTGAAGTATCCCAGTGTGAACAATACAGGACCCCTCACACAGCCGTCATTCAGTTTCTTACACCTACCGGTCAAAACTGTCGTCCGTCAGAGAGATCAGTGGGATCTGTGAATGATTCTTCCACCACTGCTCTCACAGGTGTTTTCACACGTGTATCCTGGCTCTGCTCAGATTAATGTTGTTCAGTGGAGAACAGCTCCATCTTCTGGCGAACACAGCCATGTCTAACGATGTGGGAGCAGCTCGCAGCGGGATCAAAGTCCATGTGCACAGTGCAGGATCAAATCAAACAGTGAGCTAATGCATGATATTATGGTGCTACTTTGTATGATCCATCTACTGTACAGTATTAAAGGAACGAGTCAAAAGACTCAGAGCGTGCAGACTGCTGCATTGCTTCCCGCTGTGTGGAGATGCTGTGTCATGGACGTGGACCCTGACGTGGACCCGAGCATCGACCAGGCCTGCAACAGGGGGTTTGTTTGAGTTTTTTTGGGTGTGTGGCCCATAGAGTTGTTGAATTAAGTTAAGGAGTTCTAAATATGCATTAATTCATTTCCCATATCAGAGAGTAATATTGTGGGCTTTATTAATTGCAATAGAAAAAAAGAAACATGGTTCAAGGTTAAAGGTGCATATCTAAGGTCGGAGCACAGTGTCTAAACCTGTGTATATTTGAGAGAAAAGTGAATTGATTACAATTTTTGTGACGTGAAGATTCTATATCCTATTATTTTTGGGAAAGTTTACTTGGACTAAACAAATTGTTTCGTTAGTTTTTATTTTAAAACTTAATTTTATTTTACATTTAATTAATAAATTTGGATATACTTTGGGGACATCATTGTTCTGTAATTTGTGTGTTAAGTCACTCATGGTGATACAGTAAGCAGCATATAGAGAGGTGAGTGAGTATTTTCTAAAAGATTCCAATTTACCTTTGTTTTATACTTTTTTTATTGAGTTACCAGTGCAGGGGTTGCCACTGCTGTCCTGCTGCTGCTGGAGAGTCATCTAGCTGGGCCTGGTCAAAAGATGAGGCCCAGGGTGCACAGCCGTTATATAAAGGAAACCTAATACCTAATGACCTAATACCACCTAATACCACTGATGGCCACCTCAAAGGGGGGATTTCCAAAGTTATAAGTTATATAGATTATAGTCGTTTATACATTTTGATTATTTGTTAAATTAATCCTAACTGATAGACTGAGTATTGTTTATTATATATGCCATTATATAGGTTCCATTGTGTGTTCAGTCACTTCTGACCCCTCATTGTTGCCACTCTTCTATCTCTAAGGTTCTGAATGGGACTTGAGGCATTTAAATAAATAGCTTGAGAAACGTAAACATCTCCCGAGTGTCTATTTTGTTCATACCATTCACAATATGTGATGCAAGAAACTTCAAGTAACGTCTTTGCTCTTTTGCTTTTCATGATAGCAGCACGATCAAGCAGTGGTCTGAACATTTCATTGTTATCATGTCTGTTAATCACATCTCTTGCGCCAGAGGACACTGAAAAGATCAGATCTGAAACCAAGAACAGGAACATGACACCTTTTATTTAAAAAAAATCATGCATGCAAGCTGTTTATTTAATTATTTATTTCCACAGGTGTAAAGCAGAATATAAAAAAATACTATAAAATATAAGTTCCTGTTACAGGAAGGATGCAACTAAGTGCAAAAACAATGCATCTAAGAAAAGCCACTTCCAGCTATTTCACACTTAACTAAAAATAGGATTCATACATTCACTAGTAAACATAACTGACACACCTTTTCATAGATGAGTTAAAAATCCATGTCATTATTTGATTTATGTAACAACCACCCTTTGTCTACTTCTCGTGGCTCGTGGGTCAAATTGTGATAATGCAGATAGGAAATTAACAGTAAATGCTATTGTGAAAATAATTTCATAATCGACATGATAATTAGAAAAGTGATTTCATCACTGCTGAAAGGATGTGGCTGTGCACTTGCCTCTCATAATCTTTGCTCTTAATCATATCTGATTATGACAAAAGCATTAGACTTACGGCCAAAAAGGAATAAACATCATCAAAAAAAAAGACTCACCCTAAGTTCACTGTGCTCAAATAGCAAAATATGAAGATGCTCCTTCAGTCGTATGCACAATATCTCTAAATTAAAAAACATTACCGAAAGAAGAAATAGCTTTGTGAATAAACAGCAATATAATCTGAGTAATTGCACCTGTTCTCAAAGTAGAAGAAAAGACTCACAGTGAAAGTAGAAACTACTTTGACTGTGTGCTAGGGTTTCCTCCACTGACAACCGAAAAAAATGTAGTCACCATGGCAATTAACAGATCACCAGACAGTAGACAAAGAAAGACTTAATAACCAGTCAATGAAAATGCATCATTTTAAATATTAACGAGTGTTATATGAAATATCATTCAGAAAAATTCAAATATGGACCAAACATGGTTTAGGTTTTAGAATTTATTGAGCCAAACATAGCATAAGCTACACTACACAGTGTACATATACCTCAGATATTACATTAAAAGAGAATTGATACAATCACAGTATGTTAAAAACATCTCATTCTTAACACGTAATTTTGTATCTCAACCACGGCTGCACAATTTCTCACAGAGACACATTTGCCTTCTTCTCCCTTACATCGGCCACAAAGCCACCCACACAGGTGCAGACGCACACATCACATCCACACAGGCTACCTGAGTCTGCATCAGTATATTCATGTGAGGGGATATCACATTAATCATAATCTGATATTAAATGCATAAAATAAGTACATTGAAAAAAATGCAACATTTTAGGATAACAGTTTTACAAAGAAGATTAGGTTACAAAGTTTAGAAATGTTTGCAAAGAATCACACTGTGAAAAAGTGATTAAATCAATTAATGAAATCATTCATCAAAGAGGCAGACAGCACATTGTTTTTGAAAACAGAAACCATGTTGGTGTCACCTCTTCCTGTTTAAAAGATTAAGATATCTGATAGGTGACAATAATATGTTGTTTTGTGCAAAGAAAGAGAACAAAAAAACTTCCTCAAGTGAAAACTCTGAGCTCAAATTTACAGAAGGTGGCCCTGCGGTCATGTTCACAATGTGTCAGAATCAAAAACATTAAGCATTTACATTATTAAAGCACTTAAAGGGCCTTTTTATGAAGAACTGCACACAGCTTGTACATAAACAGCACTAAAATCACAATATTTGCAAACATTTTCAGAATAGAAACATATGGCTCACTATAAAACTAGCCAACGGTCGTACAGTTTAGTGAGACACGTCGGTGGTGGACCTCGTGTTCCTCCATTGACTGAGACTGCTTTGACCCTACAGTGCCAATCTGCTAGACTCAATAATCCCGCTACACATGCACATGCTTTGTAATTAAATGTAACCAGGTTGTTCTTCTATAATCTACATGTTCCTGATTCGGCCAGCTGAAGAGGCAAATATCCCAACACCCAACCTGAAATATCATTTATTTACATTGTAACAGAGGTGTTTCTGGATCTCACACTCCCTACACTGTTGACAGAGCCTTTCCTGAAAGCCATCTGGATCCTCTTACTAATAAGTCCATGTTTGTGAAGAAGGCAGAGCAGCTGGTTACGGAACTTCTCCCCAATGAAGGCATAGAGGACTGGATTCACTGCACAGTGCATAAAGGCCAACAGTTCGGTCACATTTAATATCGCTTCCACCTTGTAGACAGTTTCACACATCCCCTTTTCAAGTGACCCGCCTCGTCTGAGTGTGTCAATCAGAACAGTTATGTTGTGAGGCAGCCAGCACAGGATAAATGCTAACACCACTGCCAGGATGACGCGCATAGCCTTCTGTTTTTGCTGACTACGTGTGTGAAACAGTACCATCACAGTCCAGCCGTAGCACACAGCCATCACCACCAGTGGCAGGAAAAAACCCACAGTATGGCGCAGAACACGAAAGCTGACACGCCAGCGGTTACTGCTTTCACCGGTTAGGTTTTCGTAGCAAATGTTCCTGTCCAGGTTTTCGTCATGCATGCTCTCCCTTCGAATGACCACAGGTAGGGACAGAATTCCAGCCACCACCCACACTACGGTGCACACCAGCTTCACTAAATGGTGGCGGGAGGACAGGACACGTGTAGCCCTCACAATAGCAAAGTAACGATCCACACTGATGCATGCCAACAGGAAGACTCCACCGTATAGTGCCACCTCTTGAAAGCCTGACAGAAGTTTGCACAGGAAGTTGCCAAAGATCCAACCAGAATGAATATAGACAGCCCAGAATGGAAGGGTAAGAGAGAAGACGAGGTCTGCCAGCGCCAGGTGCATCAAGTAGACATCTGTGCTGGCTTTTACTTTCTTCATATTGCAAATCACATAGACAACTACACTGTTGCCTACAATACTGAAGACGAACACGATGATGTAGGTGATCATCAAGCCCAGGGTACTTAATCCAGGTACAGCTACTTCGCAAGGGGCAGATTCAGAGTCGAATTCAGTAATAGTAAAATTAGTCCAGTCAAATCCAGTCCAGTCAAATCCTGATGTTACCAACATCTAAATAAAAAAAACAATAGGAGAAGTACAAATAGTAAACAAAACAGTTCAGTGTTGCCATAGGGTTGCAGTAGACAATCGCTTTCAGTCAAAGTATTGATTTTTATAATTAAATTAAACTAAAACCAGTCTGTAAAGTCAGAAGCTGACTTGCTTAATGTAGCATTAAGGTTTAAAACATTGGATTAACAGTTGTCCAGGCTCTGTCCAAAACTAAGAATATCTTCAGTAAAAATACTGTTTTATTATTGCACCAGTAATAGTAGTGTGATGTTTGATGTAATTTTTCCTGATTATATTTGCATACTTCTAAGTAACATTTGGAAGAACCCCAAAGACACAGGAGCCCAAACAAGCTTTTTGTCTCAAAGCCAAAGTAGTTGTTGCATAGAGATACATTACAACATGGATTTACACTTTTAAAACTTGAAAAGCAAAAAAAACAAAGTATCAACAAGCCCCAGAATAAAATCTAAACCGTAATTTAATCAAAGCACTGCATATTACTGAATGATTTCTAGTTAGTGAAGTTCTCATGTCCTCATAAACAATTACTTTATCAAGTTACATATATAGTTGTTTTAAGGTTTTGGTTAGATTAGCAGGATCATTAGTGTAGCATAACAGAATACATTTACCATGCTATAAGCACAAAGTGTTCCTTAGCTTTACAATGGCGGATGCATGAATTTAAGTCAATAAAAGAAATACCAATTCAATAATTGATTTGCTATTTGAACATGAGAAATTTCAGGAATTTTCATTGTACCTGTTCTTCCACCTCCTCCTGACTTGTTAGTAACAAGACAGACAGAACACTAAGGCTGAAAAGCTTTAACTCCATCTTTCCCTTTCTTGAAGCGCACAGGTTTCTCTTTAGAATAAAGCTATCTGGAGAGGAGTGATGTCTCTGCTCACACAAGTACTTGTGTAATGTATGTGCAGAACAGTAGTGCTAACACTACACTGACAAAAAGTATCACCTCAAAGTAGGAAACCACGGCTGTTATCTGTGTTGTGCAATCTAGACAAAAAAGAAAACGTCTGACAATAGGTAGTTCCTTCTGGAAACCTTAAACTTGTTTCTTCTCACAGTCTGATGTGAAGGTGTGTTGGTGGGTTGAACCTGCAGAGAAGAGATTTTCATCTCTTCTCGTCAATAATAAACAAATGACTTGATATGATTTGATAGGGCTGGGAATAGTTCACTCTTGTAACTTTTTTACACTTGTGTAAGATGCCCAGGCAGGAAATAAAGCAATTTACCAAGTAAAAAGGATCCACTGTTTATTGTTATCATAGTACAACACAGCCTCTTGCATACAGGGTAAAATCAAAAGAAAACACATATATGTATGATACAAAACTAACTCTTGTATTGCATTACTGTACTGTCCAGTTTCCTGTATGTTCATATGTATTTCATGATCTTTGTTTTCAGTTATAGAAATGTGCAAATGCAAATGAGCCACTTTACCATAGTCTGATGAGTGTAAGTACGACTGTATGTTAATGCCGATGGTCTTAAGTTTCAGACCCACTGCTTTAAAATAATACAATAACTGAAGATCTGGACCTAAACCTGGAGTCAAACTCTCGCTCTGCCAAGAAGAAAAACATTTCTTTACATTATTAGTTCTTCAGTAAAATTCTTTCTGTCTCCTCTATGCAGCTGAACGTATAACTGTGAGATCAAAATACAGCTGGGTTCTACTAAGAGTTTGTGGGCACTCCTGACAACTTGTTAGTATACTTCTAGATTTATTCTTCATACTAAATGTCTCACTCTGTATTTTAACAGTACCAGTAAGTGCTGTTTTTGTCCAGGGGGAGGCAGTAGTGTTGATTTCTTTCTTCAGTGCTGACCCGTGAGACATCCTGTAGTCTTTCGGATAATTAAATGTGTAGGGCATTTTAAAACAACATTTAGAGGGGCACTCCATTAATTTCAGTTCAGTTACTTATTATGATGTGTGCTGCAGTTGTATATGTTTATGTAGCTAAAATAGGAGAAAACAACCCTGATGCTTTCATCATAGTCATTTCAGTTTGGAGCTTGAGACTAAAAATGTTCCCCAGAAAGCCTACCTAACATACTGGAGGTGTGCTAAGAAATAGTCTCTGCAGAGGTCTGTTCAGTTGCATTTTGGGTCAGTACAGTTTTTGGATTTCAGAAATACTGGAACTTGATCCTCACTAGAGACTAAAAGTCAGGATGCCTCAGTGGGTGTTGCCATTTTTCCTCATCTGTTTCTTGTGAGTCCTAACTTTGTTTGTTTGTAGTACTAAATTGTTGATGCACCCCTATATTAAGAAAGTGAAAAGATTAAATAAATAAATAAGTCTGATGCGTTCCCCAATATATTTATTGTGTTGATTTAAAAGAGTGTTGAATTTTCTATCTTTTGGGCCGCAGGCTGCTCTGTTCAATACATTCTAACCTGAAAGTTTGTCTATCAGCCATCCAAATGAATCCAGTCTGTAGAAACACTTACAACGACACCTACAGTGGGGGAAAGGTCACGTCCAACAGCAGGTTTCAGGCAGAGGTGCTGCTAACATTTAAAAAGAGAAACACGCAGCACAGTGTGTCCAACTGTGAAGCGTAGTTCATCATGAACTTCCTTAGAAAGACTTACTGATCATACATCTCTTTGTAGAGCTGTAATAGTGTGTGTTATTATACTATTTCTTTAGAGTTAGGTTGTCTTTCCATGAGTCTAGGACTGACACAAACAAGAGAGGAGGAATGTAGGCGCCTCCCACCACAGATGTTAAACTGAGTTTGGCTGACACCACCACTTCTGGTGACCCTACATCACCCTCCTACCTTCTTCCAGCGCCTACTGAAAGGAAATGTTTCCCAATATAAACCTGTGTCTATTTAAGAGAGTCTTGTCTTTTTCTATCTGGGTTAGGGTTAGGGTTAGGGCTGCTCTAATCAAAACATTGCAGCCAAAAAGATTGGACAGGAGGCAGGCGTCACCCTCGGTCCCCCAGCCATCGTCTGTGCTCTAATTATCCAACACATGCAATGAGCTGAAATGAGCACATCACACGCTGTTTCTGGAGGAAAGGAAGTCACTCAGTTGCAAACTGGTTAAAGTTGTGAAACTCTGTCTTGAGCAATCAACATCTAGGGGCGACCTTTATTTTCCCTCTCTGTGGATACGTTCTGTAGATCTATAGAACTGACTTTTTTCTGCAAGACCTTGACACATGACTGTGCAAAGCAAAGTTGAAAACAAGACCTCTCTTAGTTCCATATTCTGTACAACAGCCAAGTAATGTTTCCAGGAATTTCTTTGTGACAATAGCTTTATTTAGACACACAGTTCAGAGAAAACAGACCATCACCATCATTAGAATGATTATCTAATCACAATATTTCAGTGAGTGTCCGGTGACTAGCAGTGTCTGTTTATAAGCCACGTCATGAGATGATCCTCAAAATGCGATTGGACAAATCCATATCTTAGAAACTCATGAAACTAAAGCAGTCTCACAAACCAGTAGTGCAGCAAATCCTACCTCCAGGCATGTGTAATGTTCATTATTCCTTGAGAGGTGTTTCAACTTTAATGCTATTCTGTGGCTATGCTGTAGTTCACTGTGCTGTTAAACTGACAAGTATGGTAGTGTATTATAGTCAGAAGTGGTGGAAGTACACCAGTCCAATACTCAATCAAAAGTGCAAGTATTCACCCTAAAACCTACTTCACTACAGGTGGAAGTACCACTTCAAAAGTTTTAAGTAAGTTAAGTAAAGTAGCAGGCACTAAATTTCCCTTAACAACTGTGACTTCTCTGTATCGAACAAAACTGCAAGGCCATTAAAAGTGGAGTTGATCCATAACACCACATCATTATGTATTCTACATATTAAGAATCTGCATCTGCCCAGTAACCAGTAACTAAAACTGTCACGTACATGTAGTGGAGTAAAAACTACAATATTTACTGTATCTCTGAATTTTAGTGGAGTAAAAGAAAATAAGTAATTCAAAAGGGAAATACTACAGTAGATTACAACTACCTTAAATTGTACCTAGGTGCAGTACTTGAGTAAATGTAAATATCTACTGTAGTTTGTTGTCCACCGTTGTGAATATTTTAAAAGTGAATGTGTTCCTAGACTTTACTTTTCATATATGTCAGAGAGATGAATATCACCACTACAGGAATCTAAACACTTCATTATTTTAAAGAAAAGCCCAGTTTAAAAAGTTTTAACACCGGACTTCAGCTAGCCCAGAACTCAACCAATCCAACTTCTTCTTTATAAAGACTCTTTAGATATCTGTATAATCCTCTAATCATCCAGCACACAAACCAGCCTATTTGCCTTATGAGTTGTTCGTTTGAGAAGTGACCACCCAGACAATCCCCTGTGCTCTGTTTGCTTTTGGATCTGCCTGCAGATTAGGTGTGGGCACACAGCTGGCAGATCTTGTCTATGACACTGGGGGTTACGTTGGATTAGAAAACAATAGGTGGCATACACTCCAGAACTTTCTTTAATGTCCCTGCTGTACCTTCTCAGTTAGTACAGTATTATAATAATTAACTAATAAGGACGGAAGTTAGTTCACAGAAAAAGCTGTTTTGTAAAATGTGTTGACATATTTTCACATAAGTGATATGTTGACACATGTACACTATGTCTCACTGTGAACATGAAAGACTCTTTTATCCTCTAATTTCATTTAATTGCCTTATCTTGTTTTTGTTTTATTATGTTTATCCAGTGAACTGTGCATGTATGAATCACCTTTGCCAGGTATGATGCTGTCAGACAGTTTCACTGTAGAATTCTGCTTTTCAGTGGAAGTTTTTCACAGAAGGAGCTAGACACTTTGAGTAGGTTTTTATTACATTCAGCATGATTCACAAAAGCCCGAACCACAGAATGCATGGTTCAAAACCAAGTCTTAATCAGGGTCAACCACTGTATGCTATCTAGGGTGTTTTCAAGTGAAGTAAAGTTTAAAATAGCATGCCTGTTTTCTCAGAAAGCAGAAACGAGAAATGAATGGAAATGTTATGAAAGCTCACATTCTGGTGGTGTGTTTTTGGCCTCAAACAGAAAGAAGTCTGTGTATTTAAATGGCTGGAAAGGTAACTGGGTTTCTCTGGCAAAGGTTTAGCCTCTGACTGTCATTCTCGCTAAAAGACACAACTGAGCAAGGTCTGGTGGCAACTGTAACTGCAGACCCAACAGTGAAAGCTAAGGTTGGACAATAAACAGTGTGCAGCATTACAAAGCTGAAATGTAAAAGATTTGTTTTTCATAATTGATATACTTGATTATGTTTGCATATACATTGTGTGTATGCCTATTAGTTATTAGTTACGAATTGACTGATTATTTTAAAAAACTTAAAGCTGCAGTAATTTACTTTCTGGCCACTTGGGGGCAGCAGAACAAGCTGTAAACACACCACTGACATATCCGGGAAGTGGTTTTTGTTCTGTTGGCATCTGTTGTAACATATTCCATTATTCACTCTTTTATCAGCTTTGGTTTGGTTTCCACCAAGTTCTGAAGAAAATAAGAGGCTTTGTAACTGCTATAGTCTTCATAATGTTCCCCAGTTAGTTGCTAAAGTTGTGTGCAGGCAACATATGGGCATGGGGGGGGGATATGGTCTCTACAAGTGACCATATTCATATTCACTCAAACCTTTAATTGATGAGTGTGATTTTTTTCTACAAATTAAGAATTCCATATAAGTGCTTATTTTGCTTTGTTCTTTGCCACATGAAAATCAGTCACAACCCTGAAGAGTTTTAAATAACCTGGGCATACACCCTGTCTTTGGAACAGGCCAATATCAGATTCTGTGAACAATGGTGTAAGAGTTTCGTTTTTTACTTCAGCAATTGTCTAGAAGGTACCTGCTCTGAAGTGTCAGGTATCCCATGTGCCTCAAGCTTAACTAATCAAAACAAGCTGGCTGGATTTTGTGTGGAGAGAGGAGTGTCATTGTTTGGACTGCACACTGTTCAGGATGAGGATGTTAAGTTTAAAAATGTGTAGTTCGTACTAAGCTTGCACACAAAACCACGCCAAGCTAGGCAAGCCAATTAACTGTGCACAAACCACATCAGTCTGACAAGTCATGAGAAGTACCCATTAAACCCATATACCCCTCTGTACCCATTTAACTGAAAACAGTCTATGCCTGTGGTCAAGTGCATTATGTTATATAGACCGGGCAGTAGATACAGCCAAGAGGTTGTTTTTTTGTGTCCCAGAAATAATCACTGATCTAATAGGTTCACAACAAATACTGTAATTCCCAGCAGACCAATCTGCCAGAGGACACAGAGAAAGAAAAGGCCCCTTTGAGAAAGACTACAATTCATTCAGTGACCTGGAACTTTATTGTTTTGTATCCAGAGGAACCATTTCAACCCTCCTCCTTCTGAAAACCAAATATTCACCTCATGTGCAAGACTTCTAGTGACATTTATTGACAGATGGATTTATGGTGACAATGTCATAGACAGGACATTAAAAATGTCATATAAAAAAATATATATATGTTTTACTATTTCGATTTACGATTATGAGCTGTAAGTGAATGCATTCAGTAAATAATTCAGTTGAGTCACTAGCAACTACTGAATCAACAATATCCTTTGTTCACATTACTCATGTGGTTGATGACTTTGCATTGGATACCTGTTTAACAGGAGGCTGTTGACTGGACATATATCCTCAGTTTATTGTCACTTCTTCATTGTTAGATTAGTGCTGTCAGAGTGTCACAGAACACTAACATCTTTGTCCTTCTGATTTACTACAGCATATCTTTACAAATCACTCGAGTGGTACACGCATGTCACAGATAACCTCCTCACCACAGAACACACAACACAGCTGGCTTCATCAGCCTTAGAGTTTCTTTATTCAACTCAAGATCGTTTCTGCTCCAGAGGGAGCAAATAGTTGGCAGATGATTAGGCATGATGTTGTATTTTACATTATTGTGAAATACTGTCATATTCATGGGTTATTCATGTTTCAATTAATGAAACCAAACAGTCTTTGGATGATGTTTTTTAAGGAGTACAGTAATGTTAATGTGAATTTCATTTAGGTAAATGGTAGAAAAATAAGCATGAATGACAGCTCAACATGAATTGTCTGTGTGCGTAAACTGTGGGACTATTCAATGGTGGAAACTCCAACACATGTTCAGTATCTCAAAACAGAATAAGTTAAATTCTAAAGTTACTTTTTTAGACAGTAACTTACAATGAAGTAATTTAATTTTAATTAATAACATGCAAAGTGTCTCCTTTAGGGTTTGGCCTAAATACTAAAACTACTGTAAATATCAGCCACATATCTCTGAGATTTCTGATGCGTTTTGTGACTGGTTAAAAACATAGTCCATTCCACTGGTATCACACAATCAATCCAAAGAATCACCTGTCCTACTCACAAAGCCAGAGTCTAAATCAGCTTCATTTAGAAACAAATCTCCTGCTCCCGACCTTAGCTAGATAAATAATTATTCACCACTTTAGGCTTCAGCTGAATTAACTTGGTGTGATTGTGGCTAATGAGCTTTCTGAAAGACAGTTATTCCACCTCTGTACAACCTGTTACAAAGGAAAGTAATGTTATGTAAAGTTACCCCCAACCATCATTACTCATTAATCATTGCTGCTGTATCTTAGCAGAAATAAATGAAAGTCTAACAAAGTGAACTGCTCCACACTAGGTTTATCTTCTCATTTTGGCATGTGTGTACTATGTTGCTCTAAACCCAGGAGTTTAGTTTGCTTGGAGACGGTCGAGTGTTTGAGCAGTGGAATTCTTTCACAGCTCACTGTACAAATAGGCATAAGTCCTACACTTTAAAACCCAGCTGTTGCTTCACTGGAAAAAAAGATCAGTTCATAAATTTCTCCGGAAGAGGAAACAGCTGTTACTATAATGTTGTATGTTTTTTTATGAACAACAGTTGCTCAATTTGCTGAAGGGAAATTCACACAAATATAGTTAGAAGGCTGACCTCTTCAGATAGTAAGGAGCTGTTTCATTAGCTGTTTCATTAACAAGGTCTGCTCATGGGATCTTTCTTGTTATGGTCAATAATGTTCAGCTCTTCAATATCAGAAAACATTGCATTACATTTATCAGTAGTAGATACATTTAATTGTTGTTGCATTTGGATGTGTTTTGATATAAACCTACATTTCACATGTCCACAAATTCATCATGGCAGCAATGTCTTCCACAAAACCAAAGAACTGAAATGCAAATGTCAGACAGAAAGAAAGTAAAAGAAGTTTTGAATTTAATCACACATATAACTGAAGTAGATTGTTTTTTTCTGGCAGTTTCCTGTCATGACCAGTTGTTTGCATGTAGTGTGGTGACAATTGCACTGAAAGACCAAACAGTTCCTTTAACACCTCAAATCAGTTGTTAAGTTAGTGTTAAGTGATATTTTCACTGCTCACTGCATGTCCCTTTTCATCCAATAATAAAAATGGAGATTACATTTAGCTGCAGAAGGTTTATCAAACCTAGCAATTTAATAACATCCAGCAATTTCTCATTTAACGTCATAACAGCAAAGTCAGCTCTTCTTTTTAAAAGCTCTCGACTATGCTCCAGCACAGTGGGCTGAAACGTATGTTGTAAAGTAAGCTACAAACACTTCCCATCCTCCTCCTCCTCCACCTGAAGTCAAAGTCACAGTGTCCTTGCTGGTGCGGCCCTAAACTTTAAGGGATGTTGTTTATTGCTTGTGCTGGTAGCAACTTAGTTGTGTTTACGTCACCTGTGAACTATTTCCACTTGACACACAATCGTAACTGAAAGCCCGTTTACTGGTTCCTCCTTCACAGGCTTCTCCACAGCATCTGCTGTTCCCACCTGCAATTGTTTGTCTGTTTGCATTGTAAATGGGAGGAACGCACAGAAGGTCAGAATGGCTGTAGGAGCCATTCACATTTACATACATACCTAATTAGATTGGCCTCTTTACACCCTGTTCTCTTAGTTACAGTATATGTATGAAACCACAGGGGTGATAATGAGGAGCCACTGCTTCCAGAGCCGCACCACGTGACTGTGAAGAGTAACAGACCGTTTATATTGTTTAGTTTCCTCAACCGCTTTGTTTGATGTTGTATATTGTAGCTGCCTTTCCTGGCAACGCCATTTCCACACGAATGATGCATTTTGACTAAGGCGTCTTCTTTTTCCAACATAGTAAATCTGCAGTGATGGTTTTTCCGGCGAACTGAGAACCATGACTGCGGTATGTGTAATATGTCGCGACCAGCCCAGACATGAGCGAGGGTAACTGTAAAAGCATTTAAAGAGAAGCTCTGAGACCTGAAAACCTCTGATTTCATGACATCACCACTCAGACACGAGAGGGCAGGACCAGACTGAATAAACACATCTGCAGGACAAGAGCCATGTTCAAGCTACCCACACAAGTGTAAAGACGCACCACTCCTCACCCAAACTCATATTTAAAAACTCACTGCCTTCACTGTCATCCCATCAGTTACTCGGACATGGATTAGGTGAATGAATTTGGATGTGAATTCCATAAAATCTTTCTTTTCCACTTTAAAGTGACACTGAAGCTCAGGCTTCACTTTAATACTCATGACTCCAAACCCACAAATCATCTTTGCCTTTGTGGCCTCTTACTGCCGTTTTGATAGATAATCTCATTTTCCCGTCATCCAGAGGAGATGAATCTGCTGAATCTTAGCAGTTTTACTCAGCCCATAATTCCCGTCTCCCTAACTTTACTTGAAGACTTGGCAGTATGGCTGCCAAGTCTTTTACACATTTATGACTGTCGAGCACAGTCATGCTGACATCACCTGGAGCTGTTTATGACGAGGCAGAAGAGTTTAACTCACTGAATTAAAGACAATTATCTTTATACTTTGGAATTTTTTGATGCTTAGTTATTCAACGAGTCCTAATAAGCTGATGTTTGTACCACAGTACAAAGCTGATGTTTGTACCACAGGCTTTTAAAGTAGCTGTAGTAAAACCTCTACTAAAGAAACCTACTCTGGATCCAGGGGTTTTAGCCA
>JAUYWH010000013.1:20978442-20989126 GCA_034779795.1 Ctenopoma multispine
CACACACACACACACACACACACACACACACACACACACACACACACACACACACACACACACACACACACACCTCCGTCTTATAGTCTGAGTAATGTGTTAAATTTAAAACAGCCTAAACTTTTCTTGAACAACATGGCGGTAACCTTTACCACCGTCAACCCCGTTTGTGGGAGCATGTGGAGCACCGCCGTGACGTCGTCCCGTTAGCCACGAGGATAACTTTTTTTTTCTCCTATCCTGGTAGATGGGATTTTTTTTTCTATGTGTCATTATAGTGTTTTATTTATTTAATCTTATAATTCTAATTTATTTATCTAGATTTATGAGGGAAAGAAGCCATAATATGTTATGTCTTCCGTAGTTTAATAATTTGGTAGGCTGTGGGAATCTAGACCTACGATGTTTTTATTGCTTTAGTCTTGTGTTCCCACTCTATACCTTTTTGGTGAACGTTGATTTTATGTTCTCATACTCTCTCCACCACTGCTCAGAGTTAGTCAGTCAGTTTGACTCATGCTCTTCTCCTTTTTCTTTTTTTTTTTTCGGCCTCCACCTCCCCAAGCCCAGGGCCTCTCAGCTTTAGGGCTTTGGGATTATATATGAGGGATCGCCATAACTAGCCTCCCAGATGTGAGAGTCACAAAAGCCTCTCTGTTCTGCAGGGTTCAAACTGCTGCTCCGTCTCTGAAGAGCTGCAGATAGACCAAGACTACTCCAGGAGATGAGACGATGAACAAGTGTGATCAGTATCTAACAAAGTGCAGTTAAAGACTACTAAATGTTGAAGACCATCTATATATTGTTTTTTTTAATAATAATAAAACATTTCTTATAAAAATTACTCTTAATGTTCTAAAATTCTTCATGGAACTGAATCTATCAAATTTAAGTATTGGTTTTAACTTCTAAAGTCTAGTATTGCTCACAGTATAGTAGGTTATAAAAAGCACAGACCACATAGTGTTTTTTATTTGATGCAACCACTGGAAATGTTTGAGAGAGAGAGAGATGGTCATTATCTACCAATTTTGTTATGACTATACAAAAATGTTGGGAACACATTAGTTCCTCTGTTCTCCTCATGACTGAACAGACTTTGCATAACTTTATCATCAGGAAAGAATGTGGATTACCACCAGGAGCACCGAGCTCTGACGCTGGGCCACCTCATATCGCTTAAGATGGACAACAAGCAGCAGATGATGCTGTTGACTCCTATTACTGATGTCACAGCCTTCAGTTAACATTTTAGGTATCTTTTGTGGAGCACTACTGTGGTGGCAGAATATAGCTGAGAAGGAGCTCACTAACGTCCTGAGTGTTCCTACATATGTCTCTTCACAACAAGGCTTTTGTGACGAGTGGGGGGACATGGCTGTGAAGAAGTGGTGTTGTTTTCTTGCAGAGTGTAGTGCAGAAAGCCATAGATGTAAGACATTGATGGTGGTAGCTCATGTGGTACGTAGACAACGTCATAAAGGTGATAGAAAAATAAAGGCAAAGATGAAGGTTATATGAATGGAAGTGGTACAGAAATGATGCAAGACAGGATAGTAGTGCTTTTCATAGACTGTGTGTATGTGTTTCTGCATGTAAACACATAGATTGTAAGCAGATTTCGAGACTTAAAATGAAAGTCATGAGACAACCACAAGGGCCTGATGAAAGTGAGTTCTTATTCAGCTCTCTCAAAGCTGATCTTTCATATGATTATTCTTAAAGCCGTAGTTGCTGCTAAAAATGTTTTTTTTTATTTAGAAAATTTATGCTTTATTCTAAACCTTTATTTAAGAAGAGATGGTTTCTTACAAGCTTAGCGTTAAATGTCAAAATAATACAGTACTGCCATTCACACCTGGGAGAAGCCTTAAGCAAACAGTTGTGATGTAGGATGTCTTGTGGAGCTCTTTGTATCATGTTTAAAAGGTTTTCAGTGATGTGTTGTTAAGGGACCACTAAGCAGTGCTGAGTTGTTTGCCTTATTTGGGTCATTTGAAGAATTTCATTTGGTACAATTTTTAAAATTGAAAAACAATGTTTTTTTTGTTTTTTTTTTAAGTTTTTTTTTTACTTGAGTTGGCTGTCACATAAAGTGTCATAAACCATTTGTTGAACAAATGGGACATAAGAAATGGACAAAGGAGCTCACACGCACCATGCTTTCTCACCTACACACATCTGGACAATCTTTGTGACTGGTTGGGACCATCTGTTCTGCAGTGTTACAGCAATGGTCAGATGGACAGCCCTAATAAATCAGTGTTTTCACTTCAGGAACATTTCTGGGGAACAGAAACCTTTAGAGGAATTTTAACTTTTCTATCACCACTGCAGTTGGAATTGAGTACAGAGGCGGTAATCACCTTTTTATTAGATTAGGCTGAGTTCAGTTTTTGTTCCTTTACTTGCATTCTCATAGGTTTTAAAGCTTACAGCAAATAATAAGAATAATGGCTTATTGTAACAGGATTTGGGTAGGTATTTTCATTTTAAGCTTTGCGTGACTAAGCAGTGAATATTGTAGTAATACACACTATACATTCACCAGCATGAATGTGACCTGAGTTTTTAAATATTTAGATGACAATAGGAATCACATACCGTTCATGTGGCATTTTGCATGTAGTGTAATACAGCCGTCAGTGTTAGTTAGTTACTTTATAGTTATACACTTGCTGGCCACTTTTATTATGTAAATCTGTGCAGTCTATCTGTCCAACACAGCAGCCCTGTCGTGAATTCTACTTTTACAAGGTGATAATTTCTCAGCTTGTGTGGAAGTTGTAAAAAAACTGTGATATTTCTACTTCACGTTTATTGTTGAGGTCATGTTGGGGGTGGAGTGCATTATATTATGTCTACCTACCTAATAAAGTAGACAGTGAGTGTACAGCTGGTCATAACTCAGCCAGATTACAGAACACAACAGAGCAGAGCCCTTTCTTTATCAGCATGATGTGCCTCCTGCAGCCTGTTTACTGTCATGGTGTCGTCACACAGTCTTTAGATAAGTCTGCTGGTGGTTGCATGTTTTAGTGTGAACGTATGCTGAAATCTTGTCAGGGATCTTTGCCTGAACATGTCCATGCGGTAGTAAAGTGTAGTAGTAAAGCCTGTGTTATAGTGGGGTTTCTATCCAGTGTTTTTTATTTATATTTTCAGTTTTAAGTATGAGTGGAAATTTAAAGTAATTGTTTTTGGTTGTCTGAGTTGCAGGAGTTCCTGTACCAGTACAAGCTAAACGGGATTAGAAACACAACATGTGTGCAACACAAATTAATCATGACGATGGTAACTGGTGGCTGGCATTAATTTGCATTGTCTGTACAAGTTAACATTTGTAATACATTTGGCTGGAACCCCGCTTTATGTAGACAAACACAATTGCCCCACCTTGTGGCTTTCTGATAGAAGAACATGGCGAGTCAAGATGAGTGACTTATCCAGAGAATAGTTGAAGAAAAATATCTGAGTGGAAAAATACTAGCTATGTTTACACATTCAATGTTTACCACTTAAGCTTTATACTACAGTTTTTTTTTAGACTAATTGCTTTCAGTGATGACAGTATCTTTCCATTATGCAGTAACCACTTTCTTGGTAAAGACATTTAAAAAGACATTGTATAATAAATGTTTGTATCTTCTTCTACACAGGTTTGAGAGGTTCCATCTTGTTCCAAAATGAGCTGGAGTTTCCTCACACGTCTATTGGACGAGATCTCCAATCACTCCACCTTCGTGGGCAAAATCTGGCTCACGCTCCTCATCGTCTTTCGCATTGTGCTGACAGCGGTTGGGGGCGAGTCAATCTACTACGATGAACAGAGTAAATTTGTGTGTAACACGCAGCAACCTGGTTGTGAGAATGTGTGTTACGACGCATTTGCGCCGCTATCGCACATACGCTTCTGGGTCTTCCAGGTGATTATGATCACCACCCCGACCATCATGTACCTTGGCTTTGCTATGCATAAGATCGCACGCATGGACGATGTTGACTACAGACCCCGGGGCAGGAAGAGGATGCCTATAGTCAGCCGGGGGGCCAACCGGGACTATGAGGAAGCGGAGGACAATGGGGAGGAGGATCCCATGATCCTGGAGGAGATTGAGCCAGAAAAGGAAAAGGAAGTTGCGGAGAAGCCCAGCAAGAAGCATGATGGCCGCCGCCGCATTAAGCGAGATGGCCTGATGAAGGTCTACGTGTTTCAGCTGCTGTCACGCGCCATCTTTGAGGCCTCATTCCTGTTTGGGCAGTACATCCTTTATGGGCTGGAAGTGGTACCGTCGTATGTATGCACACGCTCACCCTGCCCGCACACAGTAGATTGCTTCGTCTCACGTCCTACAGAGAAAACGATCTTCCTGCGCATCATGTATGCCGTCAGTTTCTTGTGTCTGCTATTCACTGTGCTGGAGATCCTTCACCTCGGCATCAGCGGCATTCGTGACTGCTTTTGTGCACCGAGGTCTAAGCCTCCCACCCCTTGTCACCCAGCTCTGTCCAGTAAGAGGTCATCCATCAGCCGCCAGCCCTCTGCGCCTCCAGGTTACCACACAGCTCTGAAGAAGGACCCAACAGGAAAAATGGGCTTCAGGGATAACCTGGGAGACTCAGGCCGAGAGTCGTTTGGGGACGAGGCTTCATCACGGGAGCTCGAGAGGCTGCGCAGGCACTTAAAACTGGCCCAGCAGCATCTGGATATGGCTTACCAGACTGAGGATAACAGCCCGTCACGCAGCAGCAGCCCAGAGTCTAATGGTACTGCAGTTGAGCAGAACAGGCTCAACTTTGCCCAGGAGAAGCAGAGCAGTACCTGTGAGAAAGGTGAGGCCTTCACAGTATAATGCAGTATAACATTTATCTTTATGTAGCTGTGATCAAATCAACACGCTTTACTTATACTGACTTCGTCCTTATGTTCGCAGGTCTCAGAGCATAGTGTCATCGGCAGTTAACATCAGGAGCCGTGAGCGCACATAAGGGAATCAAACAGGGAGTCTGTATATGTGTGTGTGACTTTGTGAATTTGCTTGAGTTTGAAGTCAGCCCAAGCCTTCCAGTGTTACGGCCAGCCGTGGTTGAGCATTGAGTCAAATGAGGAGGAGAATGGTCGCCTCAACCAGCAATACTTGACACCAACCTGTGTGAAGATCCAAAGTGCTTACAAACTATAGTCGTGCAACAAGAACGGTTAAGGTTAACATTTACTTCTCCCTCAGGGCAGCTATTTTTTTTTCCATTTTTATATTTTAATTGTGAGACTTAGATCTATTAGTTGTTCGTAAGAGTTGGAAGTGTCTTTTCAAGTTGACAGTGAGTGCATCTCAATTTGCCTTCTACATTAAACTGGAACTCATGTTATGGCATTTTATTAAGGTAAGGAAAGCCTAAGTGAGTGCCAGAAAATGCAAACAAATGGTGGACAAAGCAACACTCATTAAAAAAGAAAAAAGGTACTGAAGTTATTGTCATGTTGATGAAGACTTTCAAAGGATTCTTTCAAGTGTGTCACATGTTCTTGCAGTTAGACAGCGCACCAGTCCTGGTGCCTGGTATAGTAACTGGAACACACTTGTGGTGCCTTTGTCCAAAGGAATAAACAAACCTGGGTAATGCTTGAAAAACATGTAACTCATGATAATGTCTTGTATTTGATATTGTTTTATTTTTGTATTAGTTTAAAAAATTGTGTTTTTTTTGTAATAGGCTCTTGTCACTGTGGCCAAAATGTCTTTGAATGATATTCACTGCTGTCTTAGCTCCCTGAAGCCTGATTCAGTCTATGAACTAGTGTGTTCAGAAAATGATTCGGTACAATTTAGAGTTCAACTGAAAGTCTTTCTGTCTTAGTTACATTTTTTTAACACTCAGAAACCTGAAGCTTATCTTCATGAATGCTACACATTTTTTTTAATACAGACACAAATTGAATCGTATCTGTTGGTTAAATAAGGGATAATGCTGTACTGTCATGTTCACGTGTTAGTGTGCTGATTTCTGGATGAGTGTTATCACTGTTCCAGAGTCACAAAGAGGGTTGAAAATGATGTAATCATTTCAATATGAATTCTATGGCTTGAACGCGCTCTTTTAAGATGCCAGCTTTTGTATTCTAAATCATGCCCACAGTGCCATTTGTGCCGACTCAGATATTGTCATCTCAACCTATTTTTGAACAATGCTTTTTGTACTTTTTATACTTTTTGTATGAACAATACCATGTGTTTAGTTTTTAAAATAAATTTTTTTTTCAACAATTTGTTAAAAATTGTTTGAGTCTTGTCTCTATTAAGAGTAAAGTACATTTACTTTATTACTGTATTTAAGTAGTTTTAGGGGTTTTACTATTTCTAATCTCTGCTACTTGGGCACCACTACATTTAGAAGGAAGTATTGTACTTTTAAATCACTAAATTTATTTCCCTGCTTTAGTTACTCCATAGTCTTATTAAATCAAAATATATTGTAATCATAAGACTTTATTATTATTACTATATTATTTTCACAGTGTGAAATTCACAAGCTACTCAGCAGCAGTAATTCAAATGATAATCATTGGATTCAAAACAATAAGCTCCATCCTTAACAGCAGTAACATTAAAGTGATAAACGCCTTAATGCATCAGTAATTATAATCTAATATTAACTGATGTGAAAGACATTTTGCATAAAGAATAGCTTTGCTTTTGTGCTTCAGTAGTTGGAATTTGTATGTATATTTTACAAAAAACTACACTTGTCTTCTTTGCGGGCAGACTGGTTGTCAAATAAATAGTTAAACAATCTTTCTGGGATCACATGCTGAGCACTGTAGTGTTTTCTTGACTGAGTCATAGGAAGATTTTATGTTAGGAAGTCTGTGTCTCAAACATTACGTGTGTTTGTAGTAAATCTACTGACCTCTAGTGGTATAAAGAGACAGTACATAGCAACAGTGGACACCGCTGATAAAAACTCATATTTAACCTTAAACCAGTTAACCTAATAATACACCAATAACTTGAGCAGGTACAGGTACACGCAAAGTACACTTTTTCTGATTACAGGAAGAGGAGCTACTGTGAAAATAGCTTATGAACTGCTTACAAACTACATACTCATGGGACATAAGGTAAGCTTTTTAAAGCATGCATTAAAAAATCCCAAAAATATCTTATATATTCAACTTTATTAACACACAGTCAATTTAGAAAAGTGTGTTTATATAAAGATATTTCAGGTTGTCGTCTGTGATATTCATTACACGTTTTACAGTTTTTTCTCCAGCATTATAGCGTCTATATATTGCTTTTTCTTGGACTTTTTCCTTGACACCAAGAAGCACACAGAGGAACAAATAGCTCCAAACACTGCAACAATTAGCAAAGCAAATGTGGTGTTTAGTCCGGTCTCAGCATCACCGGCAGAGAGCTTCATACCCAGGAAGTTCACAGTGTCGTTGGTGATAGGCTCAATTGTTCCTGCAGAAAAGACAACAAGGTTATCATATTTGTTTTGTTGTTGTTGACACTAAGTTTAAATGTGAATGTTTTTAGCGTTTCACATCTTTAATTGAGTTTCTTCGGACTCTAAGAAACTACTGCTCTTGATTCAGAAGTAGCATAAAACGTCTTGTTTTTGTACATATTAAAGAGATGCAGTATTTTTTTGGCTGGTGGATGGATTTTTAAAAATCCACTGACAGAACCAGGCTACTACGATTATGAATTCTTCACCCCTAGGCGCCTGGGCAGTTTACCTTCAGGCACAGTGTTCAAGCATACGTGAGACTCCATGGCAGGGTCAGGGAACCCGTTGCAATCGATGATGGTAGAATAGGTGGCAACAGAGGCCTTGGCCACTCGAGGAAGGCTCGAGTCTGAGCGATTGACATAGAAAAGGCCAAATCTCTCTGAAAAACCAGTGGCCCACTCTAAGTTGTCCATCAGCGTCCAAGCCGTGTAACCACGTATATCCACATCATCTAGCAAGTAAGCTGGAAGGAGAGAAACTTTTGTGAAGTTGTTGGTATGACCTATATGAAGCTGTTTGTCTGTGCTGGTTCTAAATATATTACTTGAAAGTTGTGGTTCGATACCTTTCAGCAACTGGTTGATGTATTTTTCAAAGTAGTAGCTCCTTTGAATATCATTTAGGTCAACAGACCCCCGCTCTGAGATGCCATTCTCAGTGATGATAATGGGTGGGTTTCCATACTCTTCCTTGATAAAGTTTAAAATCCTCCGGAATCCGAATGGTGAGACCTTCAGCCAGGCTGAACCTGAATCCAGCCATGTACGATCAGCGATTGTTCCCACGCCTCTGTCAAAACCAAATGAGAGATTTGATAGATGATTAAGTTCAGATAAGCACACAAAATGGGGGGCGTGGGGGGGATCTGTGTACAGTACTTACAGTCTAAATAAATCAGCCTATTGTATTTCATGAGGTGTACTCATCATGGAATGTCCCATGAGTACAGCTCATGTGGTTTCTGTGCTACAGGTATGTTGGTTCCTTCTTACCTGTCGGCATCATAGTGTTGAAGGTTTCCAAAATCCACAGGGAATGCCAGGACAGTGGTGTAATGGTTGAACCCAAAATAATCATAGGTACCTTTAATCCTCTTGATCTCCTCAGGCGAAAATTCAGGCAGCCTGGAGATATTTAAAATAAATGTGTGAATTTATTTATAAACTGTCAAATTCTATACCCATGTGTCAGTCATAGGAAGATAAAGATTCACGTTGCTGATTATAAGTAAGTTATATTATTGTAACCCCATAATATATAATATATAATAATATAATATTTATTTTGGAGGACACCAAATAGTTATTTTAGTTGTTATAAAATTAAAAGTAGTACTGTAGTATGTAGGTATTTACTATATATAGCTACTGGATATAGCAATAGTTTTTTTGTAATACCGAGATTTTGGCAGTCCAGCAGCTAAGCTCCGCTCTCGAATGATTGTCTTCATGGTCTCACTGTAGTCTCCATTAAATATGGGGTGGGCAAACCAGCCAATTTGGAACTGCACAAAGAGACACATCAGCTTTAAGACAGTCCAGCTATTTGCATACACATCTGCTGAAAAATGTGACACTGGTTTGTACTGTACCTGCACCACCCGTCTTGCAGCATCATAGTCCTCCTGCTTATAGGGATTTCTGGGTTCTGACCAGTCAGAGTTGATGGTCATGGAAATGATTCCTTTCTGTGTGGCACGGTACTTGTCATTGTAGAGGTGCCAAACCTCAGCGTGAGCTTTAATCAGGTTATGAGCCACGATGTAGGGCAGAGTGCCAGGACGGAAACTGATTCCTGGACACATGCAGAGTAACAGACACATTTGCAGGTTTGTGTAACTGCATTTTATCATTGTGGTTTACGTAGTAAGGTCAAGAAGGTTTAGAGAAAAGAGGACGTGTGTTTCAAAACACACAGATTGTATTCATTCTATTATTTAGCTCTTTTGGTAATTATTATTTGGTGTATATTAGAATAATAAATGTTCTTTCAACAAACACCAAACCACCATGTATATTTTTGTAATGTAGGATTTAATATTTCATAAAGGAATACCTGGGGCAGCTGTTCCATAGCCATGACCTATGTTGGCTACATTATACGGCTCATTAATAGTGATCCAAAATTTAACTTTGGGACCAAGATGCTTAAAAATTATGTCAGCATAATCTGTGAATCTAGCAACGATTGTTTCATTTTCCCATCCTCCAACATTCTGCAAAGCTTGTGGAAGGTCCCAGTGGTAGAGAGTGACCTGACAGCAAAGAAAAAAAAAAAAAGAAAAATGGTTCAGCACATTTAAAGCTGAAAATAATTTTTTGAAATGCTGACAGCAATCATACTTACATGAGGCTGAATGTTTACAGCAAGCAATGCATCTATCAGTCTGTGGTAGTAGTTGAGTCCAGCCTCGTTGATGTGCTTGGCAGTGCCATCAGGAAGCACCCTCGGCCAGGATATGGAGAAACGGTAATGGGTCACCTTAAGCTGTTGCAACATAGCAACATCCTCTTCTATTTTATTGTAACTGTCACAGGCTACGTCCCCCGTGTCATCATCAAACACTCGGAGAGGAGTGTGAGCAAACGTGTCCCAGATGCTGAGACCTTTTCCGTCAGCTCTCCATCCCCCTTCAATCTGGAAACAGTCATATGTTTAAGTAGATATAATCAGAATTGACAATATATTTGAAATTACCTGAACAGCTGCAACACAAACAGTTACCTGGTATGATGCTGTTGAAACACTCCAAATGAAATCTTTGCGGAAATGTCCATAAAGCATTTTGTCATCATCTGGTGTAGGGAAACCATTATCCTTTATGACCTGGTGGTAGAAGTAAGCGGAGTACTTAGGGGTCCTTGGCCGGTTTGGGTTGGTGAAGTCCACATGGTGTAATCCAAATCCAACTTTGTACCCATTAAGCCATTCAAAAGAATCCATAAGAGATGTTGCTATGTATCCCTTCACCTTCACACCATCAGTGTCATAGGCTGTTATTAAAATACAAATATACAAACACAGATAAATGATCAGGACAAAAAAATCTAAACAGTCAAAAAAATCATGGTTTATCTTCAAAAATCTATTTACAGTGCCTTGCGAAAGTATCCGGCCCCCTTGAACTTTTCCACATTTTGTCACATTACAGCCACAAACATGA
>JAUYWH010000013.1:20999307-21013879 GCA_034779795.1 Ctenopoma multispine
CACACACACACACACACACACACACACACACACACACACACACACACACACACACACACACTCACACACACACAGAAACACACTGCCCTAATAAAGGAAAGAGTTGCTACTGTGTCGTACACATCAATCGGGACCAGCATAACTGTTGGTGTAAGTATACAGTAGAAATAACTGAACAGATCAGCCAAGTTCTATATCTGAAGTACTGTTGGAGCATTATACATCAAAGCACTTGTTTTTATTAATTTAAAAACTGAAATATTGCAATAAAGGGTTTTATGCATGTGGGGTGGAAAACGTGAAACAAACAGATGTGCCCCGCTTTCATCATATTTTCACATTGTTTTTCTTCATTTGAATTTTGACTGGTACTTCTCTAATTATGTCACGAGACTAGAAAATTAGCACCAACAGCTGTTTATCTCGTTGTGTCCAACTCCTAATATTTGCATAATAGACAGAAAGTTTCACAGGAGGTGGGTTAAAATTGAATGGTACTTTGGCTCGTGTTGCATTTAAGAGCAATGACAAGTTTGTTTGTAAAATATGTGCCTGTCAGTACATTTTAAAATATGTTGTTAGGTTTTTATTATTATTATTTTGCTTCTGTTCGACAGCTGATGGCAGGAAAATCATGACCTCTCAACATACAAACATGTTGCTGGGTGGACTAAAACTGCAGATTTGATCATATCAAACATCAATAATTAATAAATAACTTTTAAATCTTTCAAATGAACGCTGAATGAAAACCTACCTTACTGACCTAAAGATATCTGTCACCCAGACATGACCTTTTTGGCTGCTAAATCAAACTTTGAAAAAGTACTGTATGTACATTTCGTAGACATTGCTTAACTCAGGCCTAACATCAAACTTCTGAAGACAGGCTTTAGTTTGGATAAGATAATAAAACACACATCAGGTAACAAACTGGTATGAAGCCTGACGTGTGCAGCGCTTGTTTTAAAGCCAGTTAGAGACCACTGCTGTGTTAGGAGTGAAATCTCCAGTGAGAATCCTGCTAACCCTGTTTGAAATCACCCAATGTTTTTATTGAGATCATTATCACAAATATTGCCTTTGACAGAATCAATTTCCTTGTTTTGTGCTCTGCGGTGCCGTATCGGCTAAATGTTGCATTCTTCCTTCGCGATTCCCACTTTACAAGTCCCTGCACGAAATGAAGCAGGAATGGAAACTGGAGCAGGAAATTGAAAAGAGGGGTCCTGTTGTGTTGTGGAGACTGCTGTGCCTACTGCTATTTCCTCTGAACATGCCAGTCTCACACACTCACCAGATGTATGTGTATCCTGTCTAATAATTCTCACAGTGCTTGAGGGGAAAATTCTGGTCAGACGTGTTAACGCAATAACACTGGTGCAGCTTTAAAGATCGATTACGTTTTATTGTTAGGGTGCTGACATGGTAGTAGTGTGCCGTTTGGCATCCTCAGTCCGTCTTGGCTCATTCTTCATACGTGCTGATTGGCTGCAGCACTTCAAAGCACATGCGCCAGGATGGCACACAACAGCTGGCGTACAGCTTGGCTTACAGACTGCTCACCGATGTTTACCGAGTTTAGAGTCTCCGCAGATTATAACACTTAATTTACAGAGGTGAAAAGAGAAATATGAGCCACCGCAGTCTGCTTCTGTTACTATAATTTACTGTTTCATTAAGATGACAGAACCTTCATGCAATCAGCTGTCAGAACCATCGTGTAACAGCGTGCGACATCTTTACAAGACCATAATTGTACAGTTCTGACAAGACCAAGTCATCGTGTGCCTCTGCTGGGCGAATGGATATAAAGAACTTTCAGTGCCAAGTTGAACTGTTTAAAAAATCCTAATTAGGTCTGAGTGTCTGGTGCGCCGCTGGTCTCTGGGAATCAGTTAGCGAAAGCCCCATCATGACAGGATGTAGTCTGCCATTCTCCTGCCAGGCGTACTCACCCTGCTGAGTAGAACCTGCGCTGCTGTTGTCTGAGTCTAATAAACAAACAAACTTTAGCCATCACCAAAAAGCAGAGCGATTTAATTAGTTGTCAACACTACTGTGTTTAAAGTTAGGAATAATATTACCATCATAAAAATGTGTGTGAAGTGTTATTTTTGGACGTTCTCTGAATATGTTGAATAATGATGCAAGTAAATAGCACCCAGTGGATTTGGTTGTCACGTGTCACACTCGTGCACTTAGTTCTGGTTTGTTGGCCATTGCGACATATAAACCACAACATTCAAACTGGTGACCTTTTCACATGTAACAGAGACAAAAAAAAATGCAAGAAATAAAAAGTCAGACAGAGTATTTATTTTCGGGCTGCCAAGTGAATCCATATGAGTCACTGACTGACTCATATGTTATTCACTGCCCCCACTGCTGCACATGGGAGACAGAGTCAAGTGTAGTAGAACTCATTAAATGCTGGATTCAAGCATGAGACGAGATGTGCTAACGTTTTACATTTGTTTTAATCGTATGCAGGATCATTCTTTAAATCGGAGGCATTCAGCAGCATAAACCTACTCACACGTAGGCCACTGGTCTCAGGCGCTGAAGGCATGCGCTCTGTGCTCCCTGCAGCACAATGGATGTAACACTTCTGGACTGAAAACCAAAACAATGTAAGTGATCATAAGTCATTTTGTCGGTGTATTTGGAAAAGCAGATTAATAGCATATGTTATTAGCATTTGAGATAAGCCTACTAATAAAGTAACTCAACAACTACTGAATGGATTGTCATGAACTCTGGTGCAGACATCTGTGCACCCCTCAGTAGGAATTTTAATGTCTTTATTGATCTCTTAACTTTTCATCACATCTAACTAGATCAGCAGGACAACTCAGGCTAAACAGATTGCTGAAATGAAACTGTCTGTGCTGTAGCATGGGGTTAAACCTCGCTGCGAATACTAGTTATCTGCTTCATTGCTTTTCTTGATTTGAAAACACAATCTAAATGTTTCATGGGGCTCTATATTAAATGTGCTTTCAGGCAACAAAAGGAATAAATGAGTTTAAATTTCACCAGGGAACGTGTAATTACGAGTGAGAGGCCCAGTTGCCCTGGTGGATTTCACTGCTGACTGGAGTGCACAGTCAAATTACATGTAGGTGTTCGCTGTATGACTCCTGACACAACACGGTTTATAGAGAAAACAGTGGATTTGAATGGTTTGTAGAATTACATCTGCAAAGACTGCTCATATAAAACTGTCAGGCTGTTTCCACTCAGTTGAGATAAAGTTCACGTGTGTGGTAAAACCTTCCTTATTGCCCACACATTGTGGTGACACTAGAGGGAGGGAGCGAGGTACGACATGCCTGTAGCTTTCTACGATTTATAAGTTTTATAAAATGCAATATGGTGCAGTACGTGTGTGCTAAGGCGTTTAATGTCCCATAGTTATTAGTGAACCACTTAGATGATTAGCAGTGAAGATGAATCATGCAGGTCTTGGGCTTAAATTGCATGAGTGGCTCTTATTTCTAAAGGTCTCCCCTTAAGACAATCAGACGCAGATTTACAATCACAGAGTGAAGCATCTCGACTAGGTTTATTTGCAGCCAGAATGGCAGAACACTCTCTAAAAGCTACGAGTCCAGTATATTGTCCAATGCAGTAATTAGAGAGAAATGCATTCTTAATTGGCTTCGGCAGTCGAGTGTTTTAAATCTTGCATCCGGATGACAGAAGAAGCGTAACTTGACAATAACAAATGCATTACAGTACATATACTGGAGAACGAGTATGGACTCTCAAGGGGCCATGTGAGAGTTTAAATACTGCTTGTACACTGTCCCATTCTTTTCATTCTGGGGTTTGATGAATCATTAAAATGGTGCGATCAGAGCTGTAGGGGCACAGTGTTGTTGCTTGAATTTACTGTGCATTGTATCATTTTATTTTAAGGGATCAGCTTCTGTATTTATTAATGGAAAACTTCCAGACTCAAAGTCAAAGCACAGAATTGCTCACTGATGTGTTGTTTTTTTTCAGTTTACATCTAATGCAGCACAATCTGTACCACCTGTTCAAGCTACGAGCAAAACCTGCACAATCAAACTCTGTATCCAGTGGGTTTAAGTGCACAGCCCCGGTTATGTAATAGATGATAATCCGCTGTTGCCATAGTGACGTTGCTCACTTGTGGTGCGGAGACTGCACTGTGCTGAAAGTAAGCATCAAAGTGCCTTTTCCCACTTCACTGTCATTCCTCAAGCTCTCGTTCTGTGCGCTGATGTGTTGCTGTTGTTGGTTTACAGCTGCATCCTGCGTGGATCCTGCTGTCACAGGACTCGGACTCAGCTGGAAGTGTTCTCCACACCTGTGTGTTGCCTTCGGAGCAGCTCGCAGCAAATGTAACATAACGGATTCAACTTATAATGCTGAAGTCTTAAACCAAAGCAAAGTGGAAATTAATACTACATGTATATGTAGCAGCTGTGCCGCTTGCTAACTCGTAATATTAAAGCCATAAACATAGCCTGTTTTATCCAATAGTTTACATTTGTAAAGAAAGAACAGAGAAAAAAATAACTACAGAAATAATCCACAATAATCCAATAATCCTCATTCAACCCCTCAGATTTATATTTTGTGACCCTGTGAAAGAGCCTGGCTGACTGGATATAAAACTACCTGCAATGGCTTCAACTCAAATGCTAAAAATTATGTATTCTCAAGTTCTTTTTTTGGTAATTTTACTTAAGTAAAGGATCTGAGTACTTCTTTCACCAAAATGTGATTTTTATTCTCAGTAAAATGTCCAAAGAAAATGAGATAAAAGCCGTATGAATATCAAGTACTACAGCAAAGATGCAGGGAGAACTCTGATGAACCTTCAGTGTCAGGAGACCCACGGGAGATCACTGAAGCCGTACACATCTGAACCACTGCCACTGTGTCTGGCTTGGCTTAACAGGATTGGCTGGTGTTTTATGGCTTGGAAACCATTAATCCCTCTTATCCACTTACTGCACCTTTAACTGTGGAGAAAGGATGTACAGTATGACAAGCTGGTGCTGTTTCCTGTTAGTTACCTCTTCTTCTTCTTCTTTAAATCAACATTTTACACAGATTACATTTAAAACCACTTCTGTAGAGCTCAGCATGACATTGCACAGCACTGGGCATTGGTACGTCTGTGGTGCTGCACGTCTATTATATTTCTTAAAGGATTCTTAAGATACTCAAATCTCTAAATCCACTTTGAAACTGTTGTTGGTTCCAAGACGCTTATTTTCAAAATCTGTTTATTTGATAGCAAAAAATAATAATTTCACAACAGCCCATGTCTTTATTTAACAACTGAGATGACAAAAAAAAACAAACCTGCAGGACTTTTTCTGTTGTCATTCTCAGTATGCATGCAGATTTACCCAGATGTGGCCCTCATCTTGAGTCATCTAGACACTTTGAAAGAAAGTTGTCTTTCTGCTGGACCAGAGCGCCAAATCAACAAGCTGAGCATTCACTACAGAAAGGACTAAAATCCTGTGCCTTAATTAGGTTAACTGGATGTACAAACACGCCCTGTTAGCTTTTTCCCTTCTTCTGTGGGCGGCTGAAATCCTGAAATTAAATAAGATAATGGAAAAAAAGCAACATTATTAGATTATTCCAAAAGGGTTACAAGGAAATCCTCCTTTCTCACAGCAGTGTATAGAAGTACAGGCTGTTTCCCCTGTTTATCATATGTGCCACATTTGCATGCCCTGGCATCTCCCCTCTGCTCCTCTTTCCCACTTTGAATTGCATTACCTACAGCGTGCTAAAATGTGCCAACGTTAGCTTATCTCCTAAAAGATAACGCAGCGCTCCCCGGAGAACGCTCTGCAATCGTGGGTTTGCAAGAATTGATCTTCCCGTCATAACGTGCAGGAAATCCATCCACTGCTGTCAAAGCAATATTACAATGAAGGCGCACTGTGTGTGTTTCCTGCAGTTCGTGGATGAGCTCGGAGCTCAAATAGAATTACCAGTCGTGTTTGGAAGAAAAGCAGCAAGATTTGATGAAGCAGGTGTTTTGAAAGCCCTGTACTGGCATTCCTGGAGAGGTGTTGGATATAAAAGCTACTTCTGTTAGCAGAGAGGAATTAGTTGTAGATTATTAGTATTTTGTGTGATAAATATAAAACGTATATTGTTTTAACTGACAGAAACTGAAATAAAATCCATGGGCTTTAGGATTTTTCTGGTGCATCTGGCAAAGATTTCAGATCAGTCTCTGTTTTTGAGTTGCAGCATGTCTCCAGCTCAAAAAGTACTTAGTGTAACTGCACAGGTACAATAACAAAGCACTGACAGGTGTAGGTTTGACTGTGCTCTAGGATTTCTTCACCCAGGTCAATGCAAGTCATTTCACGGCTCCGTTTTAGGTGGATCTTCATTTCTCTGAGAACTCAAACCATCTTTTTTGATATCTGACCTTTAAACACCAAAGGAGTGTTTCCCTGCCTGAATACACTGCGATCTTTCATTATTTCCTCACACAGAACATCAAGCGATATACTACATTCGTAGAATCCATAAATATGAGTAAATGATTACATTTAAAACATCTCACACTATTTTCAGAGAGCATCTCCAGTGAGTAGGCAGTGAGAAGACAAGTGACTGACAACTAGGATCTCAATTGCTCAGCCATCTGACACCAACTTTATTTTGGAAGCATCACATATGACAGGTTCGACATGCTACTGTGAAGACTCGTTTAGGTTTATGGTGGCATCACTTAAATTGCAGCAAAATGTCAAAAAAAAATCTGCCGTAGCTGCAGGGTCTGTAACAACAACAGCGTTCATGTTTGTCATTGAATTTGGGTTCCTCTTTTGTCTTTGAATTCCAGTGAGCTGAAGGCCTCTATTTTCCATCACTCTTTCTTCATTGAAGACCAGATGGGTGACAACAAATCCTGACAAGACTCACATGTCAGATGACGTGAGAAGAAGTCTCTCTTGCCACATTTCACTGTCATTCAAACTTTAAAAAATAGAAAACGAGAACAACTTCTTTTGTCACTTTTCTCTGTGAATTGAACTGACATAAAAAAATGACATTCTGATATTTCTGAAATGAAATGATTGGTGAACATTCCCACACGGCTACTACAGCAGTTACATTCACAATAAATACACATATCCCGTATAAAATCAACGTGTTCCTTTGAATCTGCTGAATCTATTTTTAGATCTACTTTTTAGATTTGGGGAATTCAGGGGCACAGTGAAGCAGCATAAAGCACAAAACAGAAAAGCTGATCATCTCAGACGATCATTGGACGAGAAGCACAACCAGTAAACTGAGCTGAGCAGTAGCTGGGATGTGGATGAAACTGACTTTCCCTCCTGTTTGATCTTGGTCCTAAAGCTGCAGTAGTTTGACATTTTGGGATATTACGCTTGACACCGTGTTTTGTTTAAACTGTTATTTTATTAAGCTAACTGCAAAGATATTAAATATATGGTATTAGATATATTGTAGAAGTGAAAAACAAGAACACAGTTTCAACACAGTCTTCTGATAGTGTGTGTATTGCTGTGGCATTTTTGAGCCACATCCTCTTTCATTACTGAGAAACTGCATTAGATGCATTAGATATTTTTTACACACTGTCGAACAGGTTCCAGAGAATACTTATTATCTTGTCAGTGGTCTAGTTTTGGAGGAGACTTTGGCCTGGTTGAGTTGTCCCATCTATGTTCAAATCCGCTTTCTTTACTTTCTAATGTGGAAAGGGCCAGTTTGAGTGGATACTTATTATGCTGTCAGTGTTTTCTTTAGAGAACAGCTCCGCTGGGTTGAGTTGTTCCATTTCTTTTCAGATGAGCACCCACTCTTAAAGCTAGAGTGTCACTGTTTACATAATCCCAGTCTTACTGCTGCTGCTGCTTCGGAGGCAGCATCAGGTGTCCATTCAAGCCTGGCTGCTATACAGTCCACTTCGTAGCACAGTTTGACGATGGGGACAGAGATTCCTGCAGTTCATCACACGTCTTTATCAGTACGTGTTTATTAACATATCTTCTTTCTACTTCTGTCACCATTGACTGATTATCGATACAACGGAACAGGCACAGTGGCCCATAAGTTCAAGATGCACCATGGCCTGTGCCGCGGTATGAAGTGAGTGTTTTCTTGTTCGTTTTTTGTCAGAGAGCTCAGATAAAACAGGTAGGAGGCCTTTTACCTGTCTGTGCCAAGTGCCCATCATCCGGCCATGTGTCTCCAGGCTATACAGCCTTCACATGAAGAATGGCTTCAGGGTTTGAGAGAAGTAACCATCTTTCTCATGTCCAGTCCCCATTAATGAACTCCAGACAGTCTGTTTGGATCAGACAGTAAGTAAATGGATAGTGCTGTATTTGAAGGGGATTATGAGATTTACAACTCAGTTTTCTGTTTCATCTACCTAATTAAAATGGGTTTTCCATAAAACCTTCATACAGGAGCTTGTTTTACTCACTGATATTGTGTCATTTCTGTTTTCTAGTCAGTGCCTATCAGCTATCTCTTTCCTACTCAGTTAAGCTGCTTGGGGGGAAATATGACTTGATAATTACTTTTTTCCAGGGAGCAGAATTATTACAAGTTAAAAATACATTTCTTCTGAAAAAATCTATTAAATTATACCTACTCTTATATATGAACAACTTTTGTACAATACATTGTGTAGAACAATTGTAACAGGATGGAGTCGAGATAATAATTAGTATTTACTGTCATCCGTCATTGACAAGACAAACACATTCAGTTATTGTGTAATGGGACTCTTAGGAAATCCATCAAAGAACTGCTCCAGTTTCCTGGAGTTATTCTTTTTTTGTATGCTAGGATTTAAATAGGTTTGTGCCTAAACAATGTTTTCTTTCTGATTTCACAGCATGCTGTGTGCTACTTCACACCACCTACAGTATTTTGTGCACTATTTGGTGCTGGGAGGAAAGTGCTCTTCTCACCTGCAGAGTGAAGATGGATGGAGATAAAATGAGAAGAAGTGCTCGTATGAGGTAAGACTTCAATTGTCTTGTTTGCACATATGCATCTTTCCCAATTATTACACCCCTGGATTCTAGTTGGAGCTGTTTTACTGAATGCAACGAATGGGACCTGAGACGCTTCAGGAGAGGTTGGGCTAATACATCCTGCATTTCCTGGAGCATTGTGGTCCACAAATGTGTCATCGCTATTCTTGTATGTATTTTATTTATTATATAAAAACTTTCAGCCACCTGAATTTTAACTTGAGGAAGGCTCCTTTAATGAGGTAGATTATTTTCTTCAGCAACAGTGCAATGCAAAACCACCATAAAGACTGCAAGTCTTACTTTTCTCAACTGGAAAATCTACTGTTGGTATAAGTTTCTCCACCTAAGTATTAAACTAACCACTTAATGCAACATGTTGACACATGCCCTCTGCAGTTGTGTAAAGTCCTCCTGGAAAAGGCTGCCTGGAAATCACCAGTTAAAGTAAAAGCAAGCGAGGCAGACTGAAGTTACACAAGAAAGCAAATTACAATATTCACTTAAAAGGGTGCACTGAACATTGTAGAATTTGTTGAATATGTAACGTTGGGAGACTTTTTGTCGCTTTAAAGGTTTTATAATGGCCTTTAAATCTTTGGTATTTGTTGTACCTTTTTATATTTTGTCTAAAGTATATTGTTAATATTTCTTTCAAGATGCTGAAAACACATTTTTTTCAGTCTTGATCCGTTCACAGTGCTCTGTCTTGGTGAAATAGTTTTCATTGTTAAAGGCTTTATGATGTTTGTTAAATGTTTTTTCTAAATTAGTCATTAATGTTCAATGTGATATAAAAAACACTAAACATTTGAAGTAGAAGTACCACTTAAATTTCTTTACTCAAGGTGAACTATTAAGTAAACACTCAAAATATCAAAGTTTTACACAAAGTCAAGAGTGACTTTTTGCATGATAGCAT
Organism: Ctenopoma multispine; assembly: GCA_034779795.1. Classification (NCBI taxonomy): domain Eukaryota; kingdom Metazoa; phylum Chordata; class Actinopteri; order Anabantiformes; family Anabantidae; genus Ctenopoma; species Ctenopoma multispine. The sequence continues at coordinate 21,009,268 of JAUYWH010000013.1, forward strand.
AAATATACAAGCCTAGTTCAGATTTCAGACTCTCAAAAGTAAAAAATGTGTCCAAGAACATTTCTGCCAGTGAATAGAAAAGAGTCAAGTAAACTATGCACAGTAGCCTGCAGCACTAAGATTGTGTACTGCATACTAGCACACACACTAATATAATGAAACAGAAAATCTAAGTTGCATAAGTATTGTGTAGATTGTATATTGGGATTAATACTGTGTAAAAACACAGTAAGAGTTCTGCAGCTAGTTTGGAGGAAGAGGACACAGAGACTTTTGACACACACCTGTGCAGCCAATTATGTTCTTGACAGGAAGGAAACAAAATCAGAGCAACAGACTTCACTCACTTTGATCTCGACTGTCACTCATCCTGCTCCGCAGACCCCGCCCCCCACGGAAATACAGGAGGTTGTCCGGCGGCACGTGATTAATTCAGTATGGCGGAGCCGTCGGCTGAATGATTTTTTTTTTACTGTTACTGTACCAGCGGTTCCAAAACCCTGCACCGTGGATGCTGTTGGAGACCTGGGAGAAAAGCAGCTGTTTGCACCCAGGGGTGCTCAATAGAGGTAGTTTGTTTCCTGTTTTAGTGCCAACACAGTTCACAGCTCTCTCTTTGGGTTTAACGTGACAACCGTGACTCAAAGACATATTTAAGTGGGAACCCGGTTGGTTTCGCCTCTTCGGAGTCAAACCGAGAGTCGGCGTCCGTGCTGTTGTTGAATTTTATGCGAGTGTATATTGTGCTTAATAGCCCGTAGAAGTAAAGTAAAAGTGTTGCGCAACATGCCCCAGGCATTGAACAGTTTAGAGAGGATTTGAAAACACTGTCGACTTTACGTGTTGAGCAACATTGTTACTCGGCCTGCTCGGTTTAAGCACAGTTAAAGTAGCTTTTCAGAAACATGCTGTCACGTCGGAAAACTGCTGTGAAAAGAGGACAAGTGGTATGTTAATATTTTTTCAAACTTTCCACTTTGCATGTATGAGTTGACACATGACTTTGCCATTATTGTCCTTCCAAGCGGGAGGCTGCTGTGTCGCCAGGTGCAGCTCCATCACGCAGTTACAGTAGTTTCGGTGACGTTACTCAGCATTGACGTCGCGTTAGCTCTGCTCGCTAGTATCCTCACTGAGACACATCTTCCGACGCAACCAACACTGGAGTCTGCGGGGCACGCGTCAGAGCGCGCGCGCGCACGCACGCACGCACGCGCGCTGCAAACTCGTAAACTTCAGGCTCCAAAGGCACAAGATCACAGCAGCCCCCCAAAAAAGAAAAGGTCCTGGGAGCTCTCAGCTGGGTGCTACATGCAGCAGATGCAAAGCAGGACCTGTACTCTGTACTGTGTTTTTGTGATGGCCTATACCTGTCGTGTTGTTGTTATGCAGTCTTTACATTGTTATGATGTCATTCAGAGTGACAGTGACTGTAAAGCCAGGAAATCAATAATAGTAATAATATTGACACATTTCATTGATCCCCATGAGGAAATTGTTGCTGGACAGCTGGCAGACAGTACATAATAGAGCCAGTACAGGGTTTCTGTGTTTTGACATGTAGCCAGGAGGAACCAGGATTCTGGTTCAGTAGTGGAATCGGTGTGCATATTTGTCCAAGGAGAAATGTATTGGATTCTTTCAGATTATCTGTTATTTCCCAAACTCTTTAAGGTATGAATCTAAAGTCCATTTAGTTGTTTTATGATGACATGAAGTTAAGATACCTCAGACATGCATAAAAAAAGTTCTCAGAGATCGCATGTACCAAGTTGTGCTTTGTTCCGAAACTAAGTGCGAGCACTGAAGTTTAAAACTCACCTGGAAGTAACTGATCACAGAAAGCAGCTACACAAAATGCTGCGTCTTTTTCTGAGCTCTCCTGCTGTGTGCTACGCAACATGTCGGCGTGACTGTGCTGAGTGATGTTCATGCTGTGAATTGTTTTGTTATTGTTATGTTGTAAGTTATGTTTCTGTTTCCTGACTGGTGATCATGCTATTTGTGAATGTGCTAATGTGTGTGAATGTGAAGTGGTTCTAGGAAGTAACTTACACTTTTAGTTTGAGAAACAGACATTTCTATCTGTTATTGAAATTAGACTGTGTGATTATTTGAATTAATGCATCACAAATCATATTTTTGTGAAAGTTACGCTGTTAGGCAACTAAATGGATCCAGGATTTAAAAGAACATTGGGAGATTAGTGCTAATGCATTTTAGAATGAATATCGTTGTGGCTTAAACATCAGCGGCAAATGGAAGTCATAGCGTCTAGTTTTTATGTTTGCGTGTGTGCACCTTTTTGGAGTTAAGTATCTACTAATTATATCCTGTGGGAATTTGATGAAGAGACATAATAAAATACAGTAGGTAGGTGTCTGCAGTTTCTAAAGGCAGTTTCACATAGCTATGTATAGACCTGCCACCATTTTTCTCTTTGTCTAAAACCTTACATGACCCAGGTGTAAGATTTAGGACCATCCTGTTATCTTGGGGCAGTATTGATTAAATCAAACATCACAACGTTTTGCAGTATTACTCCAGTAAAAACAATGATTGAATATTTTTGGGCATGTGATTATACAGTATAATAATCAAGATTCATTTCAGTCTTAGGAGCCTCACCTCATCTTTAAACACCATAGCCAGATGTCCTGTCCCATGTGGAACATGAATGATCTTATTACCACGCACTATAAATAATGGGTCATAGTAGGTTTGTTCAGGAAGTTCATAGTATAGTAAGGACACCTATTTGAAAGATGTAGAGTGATACTCTAGGAAATGTTTGTTTTTAAAGGTTATTTTATTGGCACTTTTTGTTTTATTTGACAGTGAAGACGGACTGGAAACGTCTGTGAAACAAAGGTTCCCCGCTGTGCTCAAACTGCTGATGTTGTAGTGGCATGCTCCGATACCACAAAACTGGAATCAGTTACAAGAGACTGAAATCAGACTGACCATAACTGCTGTTTTTCATCACTGTGGAAACAGTTTAAAGCCACACTTCCAGCCAACAAATTGTGTATTTGACATACTTGATGTTCAGTACTTTATCTAAGAACAACAGTTGAGAAAGATCCAATATCTTGGCCCTTATTTGTGTTAAGATTCTCCTCCAGTGATCTTGTGGTTGATTTTATTGGTCAAAAATATGAAAAAAGGAGTTTATTCTATAACAATAAAATGCAATTTGACTCATTTGATTGAATGTAAGCTTAGCTTCCTAACCATGCAATTTAGAAAACGTAAATACACATTAACATTTTAATACTGATATAATCTATTGTTATTATTTTTGCCTGCATCGCCCACACTTATGCACAAAGCCTTTGATACAGCATTTGTGAAATATTTAGTGTATACAGTGTTCTTGTACACAGTATATTGTACTTCTAAACTTAGAGTGTGTGATATGAAAGATTTTATGACATTTAATAAAAGCATTATCATTTTCTTTCTTTTTTTTTCTAATCCTTTATTTTCATATGAGCATTTCAGCTTTTATAAGCAACTCTTGTATCTTTAATAAGGACTTGCTTTCATGTTCTTCATATTTTACCTCTTTAATTTGGCAATCAAACAGATTCTTTCTGAATTTAATACAGCCCATTAGACATTAAGCTCATGGGCCAACTTGTACAATACTACCTTACCAAATTTTGGGAGCATGCATTTATTGTTCTTCACTTGTCCCGAAGTCTGGCTCTTGTAATCTCATTAATAAGCTCATTCAGCTCAGTTCCATTGTGTTTTGTCAGGACGAGGCCTGACTTTCCAACTTCCTCCCATCATTTAGCACAAGCTGGCACTGGGAAAGTTTGCTTGTTTGTGGACATTTTCTGGATGTTGTCACGCTAATGGATACTAATGGGGTTTATTAATGCCACTGTTGTGCTCTGGGACAAATAAGGTGACAGGACCCTCTAATGCACAGACATGTCCACCCAGCAGGAATTTGTAAACTGCATGGCAGGGTCTTCCCCTCAGTCGAGAACCATTCAGCATATTATTGTACCTTTGTTCTCAGTCTTTGTTCATGTAGTTGCCCATCACTCCAGTACACGCAATGTTCGAGAAGGCGCTAATACAGTTTCAGTCAAACCTCGACATTTTAACAAATTTATTTACATTTTTGGATTAGGTAGACATAAAAACCCAAAGGTACAACAGTACAGTTGTACTGTAAGCTAGCTTACAGTTATGCAGCTTAATAAAGAAAGAAAGCTGAGTATTGGCCAGGCAGCCAGGAAAGCAGTAAAAGAAGACAAGAGGAAGATTCAAAGCAGTAAAATGGACACAGAGCTTTTAATGGGCAGCTATACAGAGGCTCTCAGCCTCAACTGATGTGATTTGAGGCTTGATGAATCCTTGTGTTGATCCTTCTGGTCACTCAGTGAGTTCATGACTGTGAATCATTCTCCCAGACTCAGCTCTATATACAGTGTTGTACCTCACATCTCCAACAGTAAACCTGTTTTAGCTCTTTTGTGCTTTGCTGGGACTCATTTTGCCTGACTTAACTCAGACTCAGTCCTAGGCCTGTATTTACTAAGCATCTTAGAGTAGGAAATCACTCCTAAGTGAGAGCATTATAATATTAAGAGAA
>JAUYWH010000013.1:21013979-21025422 GCA_034779795.1 Ctenopoma multispine
ACGTGTAGGAGAGCTATGGAGGTGTCCTAACTAGTTAGGAGTTCCCAGGAGATGGCGTTCAGACAGTGAGATGTGCACAAAGTCTGTGTTAGGAGAAAAGCTTGAATGTAAGAAAAAAGAAATTCAATTTTTGACACCTTATGTTTGGGGTGCAACTGCAAGATCCTTAAAAAGATCAAAGGCTGTGAGCACAGATACTGCAATCTTTACAACTTCACAGGAAAGATGTAACTAATATATATATATATATATATATATATATATATATATATATTAGTTATATATATATATATATATATTAGTTATATATGGGACAAAAATAGCCAAATTCGAATTTCTGGTAATTAGTTCTAATTCAGCAGGTTTTGACTCCCTGTACAAAATGTGTAAGTTGCATTATGACAAATAATAGTCAAATAAAGTAAAATATTGTGCATCACCTGTTCAGCTGTCCAAGCAAAATGAACTAAATAGAGCAAGTCAAAGCTGAACAAAGCTGACAGAATTTGAACACTGGCTCAGTGCTTCTGTTGACCAGTATAGTGTCAAATCACAGCATTTCAGGTTTTAGCCCTAGAAAAGTGATTTCCTTCTCTGAGCAGAGTAGATTACTAAAGGGATGGATGGCTAATAAATAATGAATATAGGTGAAGCTGGAAGAAAGCTAGAATGATTCATGAGTAAGTGCAACATTGAAAGAGTGTGATTAATAAGGGAAAGAATGTTGAGCGGGCCTTTGCACAGAGCATGGGAAGATGCTGCTTCCTGCTTTTTATTAGATTCATAATTGTTGGACTTCTGTTACCTGGGTAGCAACATTTGGCTTTCTGTATATTTTGTTTATGTGTGTTTATTAACACTGTCTCGTTTTTTTATCACTCCTAACTAGATCACAATAGGTGAAATAATAAGTCTGCTGAAATCTAGAGAGGCAGTGAACAAAAACAAAAGGGCAAAAATGAGACATTAAGTGTCTCCTCATAATGCGCTGTGATGTTTAAAGACAAATATTCTAATCCACAACTCAACACTTCTGTCTAGGTTTCACGGGAATGCTTGCTCACACATTCAGGAAGGAAACTCCAATATTTCCCACCACCTAAAACTTTAAACGTACCTTTGAGTTTAGGCAGTTTGGATTGGAGGAAGTCATGGTGGCCAGTCTCAGTGAAGTTCACATTTTACTTGCTCCCACAGGCAGCTCCAATTTATGACTGTGTGGATTGTATGGGTCTATAAAGGACACATCCGCCTATGCAGAGAAAGAGTGTACTTTAAGGACAACTCTTCTGGATGGACAGATAGAACCATCCATTCATCCATCTTTTTTTAATTGTACAGTATCAGGCCTTTAGTAGTATATAAAGTTTGTGAAGTGATGTACACGTGTGATACTTAAACCACAAACTATCAAAAAGAGATGCCAATAAGTCAGGACTTCTTGTGCAGCTTGTTCAGTTATTCAGTACTTTTTCTTACAGCTAGGCTTAACAAAAATGTCCTGAGATGATCAGAACAATCTGTATCAAGGCCCGTCCTGGCAGACTTTTATGGATTGGTATTAGCTAAAATAAAGCAGGTCAAATGCTGATCATTAACAAAAACAATGTATGGTGACTTTTCATGGGCGATGAAAGCAAATGCATTACCACAACAGCAAACTTTGGAGGGTTCAATTTAGGTAAAAACAAAAATCACATTGGACACTGTGTAGGCAGATACCCAATATAAAAAGCCTCAGATCGGGGTCAACCTAAAAAACGTGTCTAGGACATTCCAACACTGTAACAGTGACTGATCCTTACAGCTTCATTTGGCTCTCCTGTCATAATATCCTGTGCTATTATCACACAGTACTGTAACATTTATATCATTATCGTATCAACTATTAGTGTGTATTTCAGTTGCTATAACACACAACTGTCAGGAAAAATGATCCCCCAGTGCCACTTGATGCCTGCTCTCCTCGTCTTGTCATATCAGCCAGCAGCTGATTGATGTGATGTCCTGCAGCCATAGCTGGCCTCGTTCACTTGCAAACATCAGCAGAGAGTGTTACTGCAGATCCTTTCATGCCAGATAATGTTATCACTTTGTCTTCTCTCTCTTGTGCCATGTTTCCCCACTTTAACTCTCATCGCCTATGTCACACTGACTTTTAAGGAAGATGAGATCAGTTTGACTTTGACACAGCCATGCCCTTTACTGAACAAGCAGCAGTAGATAGACTGTTCTGCCCTTATCTTGCTCAAACTGAGGTGCAGCACTTTTCTTTGGGGGTTTCCAGTTTCTAATTAAGTATTTTGTTTTAATCCAACACTGTGTGGCTCACTGTGAAGCCCAAATACCTCAACTGTTTTTGCCAATAACAAAGAAAACTCAGCAACCCATCATTCAGCAGCATACTAGCGGTGCTGCTAATCCCACTTGCCAGCTGAATAATTCATAGTCAATTAGGGCTGAGAAGCTGAAGCTGTCTTCATGGCATAAGTGCTTTTTCAATGATTCATTTCGTGAGCTATGCAAGGGGTCTCTTAATTGTTGTTTACTGCTCACTATCCGACCACATGTTATTTTTATGCCTTCGTGATTACTCCCGGCAGTGCTCAGAGTGCTTGGGAAATGAAGTCCATTAAGGGGTCCTGAGAGTTGTTTTCCTGTCAAGCGCCATGAAACGTTTCCAGATTCAAACTTTACTGCACAAGAACAATAAATCTCATGTAATCTTAAGTGTCAGTGTGTGGAAATGAGACACATGAAGGGATACAGGTGGTGTATTTTATGGTTTCTACTAGTGCAGTAAAAATATCTGCAGTGTTGTACCAAGATTAATTTTATAGGATCCTCAAAGAACAGTTTTAATTTCAGCAAAAGTGAAATAAGATGACAGGAACATAAAGAACTACTAAGCTGACATCAGACTGTTGTGGCATCAGAAAAGAAGTAGTTTTGGCTTCCTGTAGAGACGTTTATTTTCTCTTTGTTTGTGTGTGGTGAAGAGAGTGAGAGTGCCTGAGGTCATTGCTGACACAGTAGGAGAAGCTGTAAAAGCACAGTTCTTGTGTGACAGATGACTCCTTTGACAAAAATATGTAGCCCGATCTAAAAATAGTGTCGTCGTCCTACAGTTGACACAACGAGGGCATTTTTTTCTGACGCCCCAGAAAATTCATCAACGCCCACTCAGAACACGTCTCCTGGACATCAAGGCATTGTCCACACGAGTGCTAGCATTTAACACACAATCATGTCAGACATTAGGAAGACACTGATGTTTCCTGAACTTAATGTAGATTTAAGAACTTTAAATACTGGAGTATTACTCTAAAGTAACACCATTATTTCTTCACATTCCACACTAGTTAATAAGATGGGCCGCCATTAAATTTGTGATGCACTTTAGGGACTGTTTTTCTTCTATGATAATTCCTGATAAGTTAAGTCAAACCCCGGAGAGTCCTGGCAATATTTCCATGAGGTTATATTTGGCCCTGCAAAGCTCGCGCCCTCCTTCCACTGAACATTCATTTGACAATAATTCACTTCAGTAGTTGTAAAGTAACAACAGCAGCAAAGAGAAAAAGGGAGCACAAACTTTTTTAGTGTTTCTAGTGACTCTCATTACCACTTGTTTGCGTTCAGTTAGTGTTGACTAGCAAGAGCTTTTATATAAGAGCCAACGTCTTCTCCGTTCTTCCTGAGAACGACAGTTCTCTCATAGATCCCAGCTCCTGCCCACTACTTTGTATCAGTATTTGTTCAACGCACTGTAACTTTTCCACCTGCTGGATTGTGTGTGATGTTTGCCCATTGTGCCCAGACGTGGCGTGGCCCACTTCACGGGTTGTGTGCGACCCGCTTTGCAAGCACACATTGCAAATATTGGTGGTGGGGGTGATGGCAGTGTGGTGTTGTCGTGTGTGTCTTGGCACGTTTACACATACAACACAGAGATGACACGGGGAGGACATGGCAGAGTGACTGGCCAAAATGTTGACGACATTTATTCTAATGTAAATAAACCTGCATGTCAACACAATGGGCATTATGAAGGTCAGCAAAATGACTGAAATCTTGTTTCATTTCACATGATAAGTGTGTGAAAGCCTCTACAAATAAAGGCCTAACAACAGCCCTGAATCAAACCTGATTCTAACCTTAGTTCTTGTGAGGCTGTGAGGACTCACCAAAATGTGCTCACATCTAAAACGTGTCTACAAAACCATATATAGACATGTACACAGACGCACATTTGTCAGTATGAGACGTTTCTTTCAACTTTTGATTCGGAGGCAGAGAAACAGAGACCTCTTTTTCTACTACTCAGTTCTCTGTTCTACTATAGGGGAGAGTTGATTGAACTATCAAAGCTGACACATTACAAAGTCAAATTCTGCTAACAGTGTTTAATAAAATGTGAATTCTTTTCAGGAACATATGTGTATGTTCATGTATTAGAGGGAAGGATTTGCAAGTCTGAGCAGCAGTGTTTTGCAGAGCTAGTTGTTGGATTTAAATTATGTAAACATGCTGTGATTTTTGAAAACCCAGATGGTTCTAATGAAACTTGAATGAAGCCAGAGCTGTTTTACATCACTAACTCTTGCCCAAAATAATATTAATAATGAGATTAATGCCATATTTACTACTCTTAAACTGTAGTCGATATCCTCAAGATTTGTTTAAAAATGTTGCTTTAATTTCATTTCTGCTCAATAAAAATAAAAAAAAAATTTTTAAATCAAATTTCTGATTTTCTTCACTGTTGTTTGCTGTGACGTCTCTCAACATGAAAACTACTGGTTTCATCTACTCTTTGCACTCTCACTGTTTTGGTTGAAGGATTCCTGCCACAACAAACTACTGAGGACTCCACCTGTGGCTCGGTGCAATGAATCCCTGAGAAACACCTCCTTTCTGTCCCTCTTTGGACGTGGCTCCACCTGGCAGCACCATCTTGGCTGATGAGCAGAGCCACCACAGAGATGCACTGACACCCTCGCCACTCACCTTTCCTCCCCCGTCAAGTTTGTCTGGCACTAGCAGCCATAGCGATGAACTCTCACAGTCGATCAGGTGAGATGTAAAAAAAAAAACAGAATGCGGTATGATTATGATTGTGATGAGTCTGTAAATGTATACTTGTGTTCTTATGTGGTGAGGACTATGTTTGGTTACCCCATGTTCTATCTGTAGGTGTCATGCCATGTTACGATTACATGTATGACATAATAGTAACTTTACATTATGAAGATGTGATAACTCTGTCAGGCCAGGAGACAGTGGTAAGTAAAATCCTGGCTCTGGTGATTGTTTTTTTTGTTTTCTTAGATATCTTAGGAAAGTTATTCCAGGCTAAGTTTGTTCTACTGCGTTTGAAAGCTGGCGATGAAGACTGTGATTTCCATTGTTTAGTCTGAAGGCAGAAATAAAGGGAATTGTGTTGCTTTGTAGCCATTACTACTGTATGTCAGACATTTCTCTCAGCTGAAGCCGAGACCTTGTTTTGTTGTACAGAGAGCAATAATTTTGAAACCGCAGAACTATAGCCTCTCTCCATCTTGATTAGGTAGTTGATAATCTGATTACACCATAGCGATCAGGCCAAACCTGCTGCTGTGATTTAGCATTTTCTACAAGGGCTCTTCAGGCTAAGAAGTGATTGAATGCGATCAGTTTGACGGTTGTGGAAACCACTTACTCCAGCATGTAGCAATGTTAAAACAGTAATTACACAGTGGTGTCTAACAGAAGGCACATGTTTGTGCAAGTCTAATTTTAGTATCATTGTTTTGCAGTTATGTTCACCCATGTATACTATATGACATGGATGTTTTCTAACCACATAGTCATGAGTCAGGTAATGAAAGTGACTTCAGGTATTAAAGCTGACACAATATCAGGAAACAAAAATAACAAAACTCAAAAAAAGTGTGTTTGCAAAAGATGTTTGCAACTAAATTCAACTGTGCAGAATCTGATTTTGAATGTTCTTTCTAATAGAAAATGCTGTTTTTTCTTGCATCTCTTGGTCTTCTGCCTTCTTGTTTAGTTTGTGCAAGTGTTAATAGATTTATATTTATTTTAAAGCACAAATCTACAATTTCATGTTTATTTCAGTTAAATTTAAATGCAACTCTAATGTAGTGTTCATTTTTTAATGTAAATCCTGCACACAAAGACAAGTTATAAGACTCATCAGATTTCTCTGATATTGTATTGAATTTGCAGGTGTTAGGGAGTTCCTATTAATATGCAGGAGATGGGATGTTGGTGGCAAGGGGGTCCTGTTGGGGTGGAGCCCGTTTGTGTCATAGTTTCAGAACTGCTACACCCCAACTATCTGAAAATGTTTTTGTGGTCAGCTAAAGAGAAGTACAGAGTGACTCATTCACTTAGTTGTGTTTGTCTTCCTGGATGTATTTACTGTCATAATAATTAGTTCTTACAAATTGCACTGAAATGATTTCTTTATCCATGCATTACAGTGTTTTTGCTGTTCATGGGATAATTTCACAATTGGTTTCCCTCAGTTACTTTTATTTTAGTTATTTTTATTCATAACCATGGCGCGGATCTGGCTTTTCATCATTCTCAACTGTAGACTGAAATGGACAAAAGGCCAATTGTGTCCTCCCTTAATCATCGTGCTTTGGCTGTCTTGGTGGTATTCAACACAGTGATGCCACAGCCAATGATTAATTATTGTAGCGCTGTTGGTCCTGTGTGGTGCAATGTGGGTTGCTGGCAGAACCTTTTCTCTTGAGCTGTGAGTAGAGACACGGTTGAGTCCTGGCCAGAAGGGTTTGCGTCAGAGTGGATGTTTCAGGCTGTCCAGATAGCTGTGAACGCTGGCACCAGCTAGAGATCTGTTTCTTCTTCTTTTTTTTTAAACATACACAACAACAGGGCCTCTATTATTTTCCTTTTATTCGAATTATTTAATGCTCTGTCTATTCCCAGTTCTCACAGATGTTTATTTTCCTTCAACTTTCTAAAATAACATTACAGTGTGGGATGATTATTGATATGCATATGTCTGTCAACTTTATGTGTATTTTATAGACATCACCTTCTCGCTTTCACTTCTACGCTAATGGGACGTGGTCCCAACCCTAATCCATAATTGTAGTGTAATAACATTTTTTCACACACATTTTTCATCTCATTTAAAATCTTTCAACAAGGGCGGGAGCCTTTTGTACTCAGCATGTCAGTTGACGGATAAATTTAATCTTATTTTTGGGAAGGAGATTTCTTATGATTCACAACCGGGCCAAGTCCTCCATACACAGCTGTTCCGAAGTAACACCAAAAATAGTTGAGGGATAGTTCATGTTGTAATAAGCCGAAAACAATTTAAACTGCCAGACGTTTCTCCACCTTGAGGCACTTTGAAATTTAGAACGAAGCATTCACTCCCCACTGTCACCTTCTGTTAGCAGTTAATATCCCCTTGTAGCCCTCCAGTCTATGCTAAGCCGTTTCCCATATATGACTAATCATCATTTCCTTTTCTGAAACCACCGTTTTAGAGAAATGAAAGGCCTTTTGTCTGACTTAAACTTGGGTGGCAAAGCCTGGCATGTTGACATGCAACTTGGCATTTTGGAACTGGGTTTATGGCCTTGGAGCCAGAGCTAGAACACACACACAGACAAACTCTCTCATCCCAACAGGACCCAGCCCTCCCTCCTGCTCGCCCCACTCCCCTCCTCTCCCCAGCAGAAGTAATCGGTGACAGGTCCTGGCTGAGGGGGATCTTGCGTCAATAGATCGTCATACAGAGTGGCTCCCCTGCCTGGAACACAAACAGAGCGAGGGGCCGTCTGCTGCTGGAGGCCTCGTAGAGCTTGTTAAACCCCTCTGAGCCTTGCACGTCAGTCAGAAAAAGAAAGCTAGTGCTGGGTTTAGTAGGTGGGTTTTGTGTATTAGTCATAGTTGTATTTTCAAATTTTGGAGACCCCAGCCTTTTCCTCTATTATAGGTATTACATGCTGGTAGGCAACCTATGGATAATCTGCAATTTCGTCTTGCCTGCTCGTGTGTGATTTTCCCCCGTGACTTATTTTTCAAAGTTATTTTTGCACACTCCTGCTTTTGCTGTTTCATCCTCTGAATAACTTTTTTTTACTGTTGTTTATATGTGTGGTTTCATCAATTTCTCCATCCTAAGATTAATTAACAGCCTTTCACTATAATGCATGCAACAAATTATATTATTTAAGAGAAGGTCCCAGTAAGGGTGTGGAGCAGAAGGAAACACATGAATGCATTGACTTGCAGTTTTTAGCTCATAGCTACGTGGGGAGTGTTTCACCCCTGTGGGGTGGGGGCTGCAGTGAGAAGTTGTTTTTTAAGACAAACACAAAAATCGCTCCTCCTTACTTTTCTGAGACTTATTCAGTCTGTTGATCTGTGGCAGATGGTTGTGAATTATTCATGTGTAGATTTGATTCCAGAGATTACTCAGTATCACAGAGGAGGGGAATAAAGATTGAGAGGAGCGGCAGCACAATGAGGGCCTTACAAAAGATAGTGGAGTGTAAACAGCTAATGCCAGATAAGACGCTTTTTTCTCTCTCTATTGTGATCGTCGGAGCCCTGCGGCGTCATTAGGTGGGATTAAAGTTCTTCCTTCTTTTACAGCTGTGATATACACTGTTTTCCTTGTCTGTTCTGTGGCCATGTCTAGTTTTGTTGTTAGTCTAACATTTTGATTTCAGTGCTTTTGATGATGTTAATGTTACTCAAGTATCCACGTTGTGTGTGTGTGTGTGTGTGTGTGTGTGTTTTTTAAATTTATTTATTCTTTTTAGCTTTTCTGGAGAATATTTCCCGTTATCTATGAAATAAATCCTGTGGACATCTTTGGGTCAGTTTTTATACTTTTTAAAGCACATTTTAAGCATATAAGTGTGTCTTAAAGAACCAGCTGTAAGGTTAAGTATTAGGATTAGAGGTAGTTAGGGGAAGTCAGGTGCTGTATAGTTTAGAATCCAAATTCTGAGATAGGAGTAGTTTTTAGTTCTGTCACTTGTCACCCCTTTTTTTTGCTGTCAGTCCTTTTTCTTTATCTGTCTTTTTTACCTTCTCTGTCCCTCAGTTTTAATCAGTAACTGCAATAAGGATTCACAGTGGGAGCTATCAAAAGCCTGCAGTGGTGGATTAGGAGAGAGTGGCTAGTCCTGGGCCAGGCCACTGGAAAGTGAAGCATAATCTTCAAAAAGGAAGCTTAACCCCTGCTGGCCCACACTGATGATTACTCATTTACAAGAGCCACTGTCGCACAGAAAAGCCTCGGGTGTTAATTGATATGTTTTAGACTGAATATTTAGAAAGTTGTCTAAAGATGACTGAAGTCGACCAAGGCGAGAAAACTAGAAACATTGAGTCTAGGAGCTTATTCAGGGGAAGTTATTAGAGAGGTTTTACAGAAAGTGATGCTGTTCATTTGATCTGTGCTTCTGCGCTCATCACCGTCTCGGCTACTTAGTGACTGTCCAACGAGTCAAAGGGACACAATAGCAGTCCCTCCTATCTATGTTTGATGCAATGGATGATGAGTGCTGCAGAAATGTTATTGTTCTCATTTATACTTGGCTCTACAAAATTTTCCTCAATGGAAAGATAGATGGGAATAAAAGCTAAACGAGACTAAACAGAAGGCTTTTTAAGAGAACAATGGAAGCTGCTGTGGAGAAATAAGATTACTGCCTCATTATTGTCATTCTCTCTACATTTTCCAGAAAATTCCATTCAAGTAATCTTATTGCCAGATGAAACAAGTGTGCAATCTAGCCTTTGGAAGAATTTATTAAGCATTCAGAGCGTTGCTTCTGCCGGAAGAGAATTTAACTGTAATTCAGAATTGAATTATGGTTTTGTGCTCAAACCATAGTGTGTTGGTCTTTCAAAAAAATAAAGACCCAACAGTCTTGTTTTTCTCATTTCACTGTTAATTATATAATGATATGGCTGATTTGGTAGCTAAATTAGGCAGGATGACATTGGATATTTAACTTGCTCTAAGCCTTTTTCTTGTTTACTCTGACTTTCAGTGCACATGCCAGTAAAAGGGTTGAAGCTTTGTACATTCCACATGTGCATGTAATTAGAACTCAGCAGTGGCAAAATTGTGATTGTTGCTCAGAACTGAGGCCTGAGACGAGCATTAAGCAACAACATTTGTGTCTAAGTTTGTGCTTGAAGACCTTAAAGATTTACCCATAAGGAATCACATCTGCTGCCAAACTGCAAGCCGTCACATTGTCTGAGAGACCTCTGTACAGCAAACAAACCCAGTGTTGTAAGGCCAGTGAATTTTTGCACTGCTTTATTTCCTACCTGGCTTGGAAGTGCAGAAGGCTGTATGGGTTCAACAGGGGAAAGCAGAAAAGAAGGAGGTGGGTCAGGTGAGCCTCTGAGGATGTAATCTTCCTGCTTCTATTAGCAAGAAAAAATAAAAATCCCAGCAATTGCACAATCTTTGTTAGGAAGGGCTCAGTGCACCCTGGGTCTCTCAGGGCAGAATGAGCTTTGCCAGGCACTAATCTGAGGACAAGCCCTGGAACAATCCTTCAAACTTTGCTGTGTGCCACGGTGTACTAAAAATGCACAAAATGCCCCATGGAGCTGTTGTGTTCACTACAGTTGGCATCTCATGCAGATCTGTATTTGCAATGGTTTTAAGATGCAGAATCTGCCCTTCATCATGAAATTGTTGGATCTTTCAATTTTAACATTTTCTGAAACTGTTGCTTCTAAAATGAGATGCCTTATTTTTGGCGATGTGCTCACACTGCATTCCAGCATAAGAACCTTATCCCATCTGTGAAACATATTGGTGGCAGTATCATGATTTGGGCCTGTTTTCGAGCTTCTGGACCAGGTTACTGCCGTCATTGGCAAAGCGCTACTGTTCACTTACCTTCTTCCAGCCCAAAGGATACTGCAATATTCAGCCTAACATGACAAAACATTTAAAAGAATGACTCCATGGTTGGTTTAACGCAGGTTGTGTACTGCTGACCTTTCATGAGGAAGTGTTTCTTTTAAGAATAGCAATTAATCACTGATGGTTAAGTGAAGTTTACTGGAAAACTAACTCATGTAAAACAGTAAAAGAATACAGCACAACACAGTCACTGAAATGGAGAGAGTTCTGCTGGAAGAACCAGATTTGATATTTTATAACTCCTCATATTAGGAGCAGACAGACTGGACAACCATGCTGGAGACAGTGTAACAATAATGAACCAAATCAGACCCATATTTTCTGGACATGTGAAAATAGTATTCACTCAGGTCTTGGTAAAATGTTTTGACATTTCATAGCAAGGTTATGTTTAACTACAGTGGCTTGTGAAAGTATCCGGCCCCCTTGAACTTTTCCACAATTTGTCACATTACAGCCACAAACATGAATCAATTCTATTGGAAT
>JAUYWH010000013.1:21025727-21044268 GCA_034779795.1 Ctenopoma multispine
TTCAGCCCCCTGAGTCAATACTTTGTAAAACCACCTTTTGCTGCAATTACAGCTGCCAGTCTTTTAGGGTATGTCTCACAGAATGTTCTGAGTTGTTTTGATGTATGTCTGTATGTACTGATACTGATTTATATTTGTATATCAAGGTGTTAGGTTTTACATGTCACAGTTTCTGCTGACCGTGCTAATCTGAACTGAACAGTTTAGCACAGATGCTAGTCTTTTTTGTTGTACACTGCTTCACTTCAAAGTAGCGTCCTGATCCTGAAGTGCTGTCATGGAGTTTTGCTGACATTAGGTGACATAGACTTGTTCAAGGTTATGTAATACAGATATCCTCCAACTGGTGTATGATTTGTTTGCCTGTGGAAGAGGATTTTAAACCAGAGGTTTTCTGGCTTTATAACTCAGATTCAGCAGGGGAAATAAAGGGTCTTTAAGTGAACATATTGTGTTCAGCCTTCTACTCCACAGCGCTTTTGAACTCCTTCTGCTCCACTGGAACCACTCAGCTGCCAATGATAGACTCATGCGGTTGTACTTGGCAGCTACCATGTGTGAATGTGTGTAAATTTGAAGACCTTTTTTTGAAAAGCACACTGCTTAGTAAACATCCCTTAAATAAATGACACTTAAGATTCCTTCTCATAGACTTCATTCATACTCACAGCATTAAAAAGTTCAAAAATCAGCAATGACTGCGTTTACAACCACTGTAGTAACCCGGTTACAATCAGTTTGATTCAAGTACGAAGATATGTTTTCTGTAACCATGTTTCTTGTTTTGCGTATAGTGCACTGACATTTACTCACTGCATGGGGTGATGCCTCCTCTTATTTAAAAAGGTTACTGAAATGCATGTGAATGTCTGGCCTTCGCAGATAATTCTGATTGTTTTCCAGTACGTCAATGAAAACACATGTAGACATGCACATGTTGGAACTAACCTATAGTAGGTTATAACGATAATCTTGTCATCTGACAACACTCACACAAACTATGGCGATATTTCCCAAATCCCAATAGACTCTGTTTACCGATCAGTTCCTTTATTAAATAATCTTGTCTGCTAGTAGACATTTTACATATTGGGTCTTTAAGCTATCATCCCCCTCCAACTGTACACTTTCTACTTTTGTTAGCCTTAAAGGTTGTGAGGCGTGAAGATATCATAAGGTAAATTCAGCTTCTTAAATTTGACATTTTCATGCATGTCTACTGACGTTATGTATTTTGCAATAGAGTAGACGATAACCTGTGTGATATCTCTGTGTCTCTGTTTTTGTTGTAATGTATGATGCTGGAGACAGTTGGCATGATGAGGTCTGCTGTTGTTTTGCGCAGGTATCTTACTGGTTGTTTTAGGTAGAGCTGCAGCTCTTGTTTTCTTGTATGTGATTCAGATGGTAAAAAAGATTAGTGGTGAGGGGATACAGTATCTGGCAGATAACGAACAGTTCCTCTGTTCAGTCACCCTGTTAAACCTTTTAAACACATCATATATTTTAGACTTGTCAACTGATGTGAAGAGCTCATATTGTCTGTCATCAGCTATTTTTCTCCTAAACATAAATGAGCATGTAATAACCATTAACACAGTATGTAAGACATTTTATTCAGTATAGCTTTGTGCCTTAGGAAAGGATTAGTGTGTCGCCATTCCCAACAGTTTACATGAAGAATTTACAGTAGTGCCCCCAGGAACTGTGCCGTAAAAAAATCTGTGCAAGATCACGGAGTTCAGCAGCGCTTGTCATCAGTCAAATTGCATGAAACCGGGGTTTGTCATCCTCCCACATTTGTAATTTACCAGTCTTCGCTTTCATTCATTAGAATAACATAGCAAGCTCATTTCTTCAGCTTTCAGAAGCAGTGGTCTATTAGATGAATGAAACAGCAAGCGTGTCCTTCTGATTTTCTGCTGGCTAGATAAATGAGCTCTAGTCGAACAACAAAAATAATTCTCAGTGTGACCTGTGGTTTGTAAGCTTATCACCAAACCTAATGGTCGGCAAATGGTTTGTGTTTGTGCAGCATGTTGCTTTTATTACGCTGCAGTTAAATTGGGTGTAGTGTTAGCATGCAGTGGAGGGGTTGTGTTAATGGTGTGAAACTGGGAATTGGTGAAATCGAATGTTTAAACTTTGTCTTTACAGCAATTGAATAATTTATGTGAATGTGCGTAAACATTCTGCTAAACTATCTCCTCTTTGTTGCCCTGACTCTGTATTTGTTTTTGTGTTGGCCTCTGTCAGGCTCACTGTCATTCTCACACAATTGCAATTGGAGCTAACACTCTAATGAGCATCCGTGCAATGACAAGCTACACAGCAAGTGTTTCACTCGCATGGAAATACAGTGGAAGATGCTGACACATCATGTAATACACGCAAACACTGTGGGAATGTTTATTTGACCTGACAAAGAAGCACTCCCACAGGGATGTGTGGACTGAACAATTAGATAGTTTGCAGCAAGCACACAGGGCTCAGAAGGTGACACTAGAAGCTGCTGCGGCCTTGAATAGATGATAGCAATCATTTTAATGATGTATGTTTTTTCCCAAGTAGTGATTATTTTTGCTAATATTTAAATAAATTGAACCCAAAACATTTTATTGAGGTTGGAACCTTTGTTGTAAATACTTTAGACTGTAAGCACAGGCTTCCTATGAACGGGGAGAATCAGGGTTATAATTATTGAATGCTTAATTTAATGGTTAATACTCAATTAGAGTTTTCTTTTAGTAATATCTTTTTATCTTAGTGTCGATGGCACACATGATATGAAAATAAAAACTGATTCGGTGTGTTAGCACTCGGTGAAAGCGTTAGGTCTGTTACTGTGTAGTTTAATCAAATTTGTACAAAAATATTGCAATGTAAGTATTGTGGAAGTGTGGTTATAATAATAAATATATAGCACGGCATGAAGGTCTTCACCATATACACGGAGCCACTGTATCTGTGATCTTCTCCATTTTGACAATCTGGACACTTTTTCTGTGATTCCGAACCAGCACAGTTTGCTCTGAAATCAGTTGAAGTTTATAGGTGAAAGGTGATGTGGGGCACATATGTTACAAATTATTAATGGCAGAACTGTGGGCAGGGAATTTTTTAAAAGCTATTTATAGACACTATTAATAGTCACGAGTTGTGCACCCCATCCTGTGTTTTCCTCTCTCACAAATGCATTCACACATTCATGTAGAGAACAGAGGGCATTTTGTTGCAAGCATAGATCTAATCGGGCCCCCATCCCCTTTTGTCTACACCAGACGGAGAGTAGCCTCATGCCAAAACATGAGTAAACAAACCACATCAGAGGACAAACCCAGCAGTGAGCTTTTCTGCTTTTCTTTTTTTTTTTTTTGCATTTGTGATGTCCGTTTTCTATCACAGAAAATATTTAATTGTATTGACTCTCAGTTTAAACTTCCCCTGCACAATGCCATCTGTGTCTAGTGGTGTTACATCTACAGAGGACAAAAACAGCCTGTTGCCATAGGTGTTGAAGTAAAGACACCATAATCAGGTTGAGTGTGATAACTTGGTAAAGGCAGTCCTAAATTGCAGTGCCTCAATGATGTCATCACCCAGATCTTAGTAGCCTATTTAACGTCGACTAATGTGTTTTTAATACAGTGTTGTTTTTGTTTCTGTTGGTGGACTTTTGTGCAGTTAGAGTCAGCAGAGCAGGAGCAAGTAAAAAGAGAAGTTAGATAGGTACAAATATGAACAGTTTTACAAGTTTTATGGTTCCCAGATGGCGTATCATTATGACTCTGATTATTCCTTGACTTTTCATTTACGATCATCAGTAGATTGACATTTTTATTTTGTATGAAAAAATCTTAAGTTAATGGATGGATTACATGACCAACAGGTTTCTATTCCATGTTCAGATAAGAACTTTGGTTTTGGATGTAGAAAAAAAATGCTGACAATACGCTGTCTAATCCATTTCCCACTTCAAGAAGGGGAGAGAGAGACTGTGAAACTATCTCTGCCTCTAATGGGGTGCTCACATATATAAACTAAAATGGCTTGCTCAGCGACTAGCTGACATTCACTGGAAGGCTCCAGGCAAACATTACACACAGGTGACTCTTGCTGCTCTTGAGTTTCTTAATTTTCGAATTATTTTATTAGTTATTTTAAGGTTTTATGCCTCTACTTTACTGTACCCATCCATGTTGTGTCTGTCTCTGCAGTTTAACAAGTAAGCAAGCTGCATCCAGCTAGCCAAGGCTTTCTGTTGGATCAATTATGGGATATGGGTTATATAGAGTGAAAACGTTTTTCACTAGTCTGTGGTTTATATCTGTAGTCATATCTGAAATCGCCACAGTCAATTATATTTAACAAGTTACACGTTTTTGCACAATTTCATCACATAAAAAATAAGACATACTTAATCTTCTTCATCAGCACCCTAGTGCCCTTTATAGGCTATCTGCCACAGGCTGGTGAGCTGAACACGCTTGTGCTCTTAAGTAGCTGCTCATCGAGTATTGCTGATCTGACACCAAAGCCACTTACGATAATTACGCAATTACCCCACACTTGTGCCAATCAATCATGTTACAGACATGATTGACAGCAGTTAAAATTAGATGCACTGACCATGACACAACAGGGCACATACATTTATACTGCAATTACAATGACAAAACATTGTAATCAGAGTCAGAGTCTTAATCTGAAAGGTCAGACTCCTTCTTCCAAACCCTCTCGTAACTTTCACTATTTCACGATTGCTCGGAATGATCTGAAGGACGTTGTTGGGGACACGTTATAGAAGAAGCTGATAGTGGCTGATGGCATTTGGCATCACGTGTCACTGAGGTTGTTGTATGAGTATTGGTGATTTGTCAAAACAGTTTTAGTGGTGGATCATTGTGACATGATAATCTGGTCTTTAGTATATATGGATCCTTGAAGTGTACAATAATTCATTTGATGTCCTCGTTCATGTTGCTGTAGCAAGGACTTAATGTACCATAAAATGAACCAAAAACCTGTGACTATATCTCCTAGATGGCATGTTGAATCTGACAATATTCTGGCCGCAGAAAGAGACTAGCTTCTGTCTGCTCTGGCACAGGCCAGGCTGGACATAGGGCCTCGTTATTGAAGGCCCTTTTGTCATCGTGACCACAATAAACAAGCGAGCCATTCTCAGCTCTGGGGTGCTTATGCTGCATGAAAACAAGCGTGACTATTTTAATTGTAATTAGAGGGAGAAAATTAGTGTAGGGTCTAAGCCAATCATAGTCAGTGAAGGACTGTGTGTGGGTGTTTGTGGGTTAGTATGTGTCTGTTAGTGTATAATGATATACTCCTTACATAGGTGTCCAGGCCAAGCATAGCTCCATTCATTTTTCCATTTTTATCTGAATAGAGAGGCTGTCATGACTGACATGTCATGAAATGGCCCTTTATAATCTAGGAGTCAAAGGCTGTAATTGCAGTGTGTTTAGTCACTCTGTTAATACATTAGTTAGTGAAAGAATATTCCAGATAGGGTTTATTCAGTCGCTTCTTCATTAGTATGACTCACATGCTGACATTTCATTGCCTATGTGTCATCTTACTGTCATGTCGGTTATAAGCTTGGCTGCTCACAGAAGCTTTCAGTAGTTTCTCACCAAGGTTTCACGAGGCCAGTATGTGAGCACTTAAAAGAACATTGGACAAGACCAATTAGATTGTGTTTCTGGAAGATTTAAATTGGATTTTACTCCCCAGAAGTGGGCTTTATAATTACTGTAATTGTACTACCTTGACAGAGCTTTGCAGCAGTTGTTAAGATCAGACCTTATAGATTTGGCACTACTGTTTGCACTGTACTAGAATGTGTACAATGAAGTGCACAACAAAAAGCAGTATTACCTGATGATAACAAGACGAACAGTCTACAGCCGTGCAAGCAGCTCTGTTACAACACTAGCATGCTAACATTCTAACAACATACCAACAAAACATATCGATGTATGTGTTTCCCCTACCATTATACTAGGGGGGAGCCCGCCCCCCCCAACGGCACCCCCTGCCCCCCCAAGACGGCCAAGTTAATTATATTTAATACAATTTTCTGTACAGTGTCAGATCACATTAGGAGTCATATGAGGGTTTTCTTTCCTATAGAACAGGTCTGTACGTTGTTCTGTTATTAAACTAACTAAACAGCCTCATTTTATTTACCTCATTTACATGATGGCGTCCTGTCTGTCTCTCTGTATCGTGTGTGAGTTCTGACGCGATTCATTGAACGGCTTCTTGTGGACCGGAATCAAAATTAAGAGTTTCATTAACGATTTGACTTTGTGTGACTGTAAACAGTGTGAAGAGAATCTTCGGTTGTGCAATTAAGACTTGTGCTGAACAGCTGGCAAATGTCCAGCGCAGGCCCCCCCACACTCGGTGTCCTTTAGTTTGCTTTCAGTTGTGCTCCAACTGCTCCACTGAAGGGGAGCAGTTCGTTACTGCTGCCCTTTCAGACCCTCCCATCCAGATAGAAAACACTTTCTGCATGGGAAAGTTTCACTTGCAAACTGGATAACACTTCCAAAAAACAGTACGAGGACTGTGTCTTTCATGAGCACAATGGCACACACTGTGGATTTTGTACCTTTGTCTTCATAAATATGAACAAGCTGGGCTTTTTTGCCAAAATGCACAAAATAATGAAAATGCAAAAATACATGTAATGTGATATATCACGCCTGAGGGTGATTTGCGGTAGCTGGGATTGTGTCTGAATTTAATACCTTTCAAAGGCAGGTGCAATCTGCTTAATGTTAATATAGTTGCATTAAGACAAGAATACAAACACATCTAGACGTCTGTCTAATGATGTCATTTTGGATTTGTTGGGTGAGTTATGGAGTACGATGTTATGAAGGGGCCTTCATGAACCATACTTCCCCACATGAGTTACTATGTCCCCTCAACCACAGGGCAGCATTTGATGCTGAACTTTTATTAATTACAACACATCATCACACATCAACATTTGGCGCATCCACAGTGAAATGCAAGAATTAATTCTTCACTCTGACAAGCACACTTTTGGACTATAGACGGGCAATGCTTCCACAAAACAAAGTCATAATTGGATTAGCTAGTGGTTGAGATGGAATTAACCCAGAAACCAGCACACAACTGAGTGGAAGGACACACGTTTCTTAGGAGGTTTCACCTGCATCTCTTATAAAAGTAAGGCTTCAGTTCACTCGATGCGAGACAGGATGTGTAGATACATGCGTGTGCGTTTGTGTTATGCCCCCGATATGATCTGATGACTGTGGTTTCCCTGCACCCAGGACGCACTGAATGATGGTAATGGTGACTTTTATGCGGTTGCTGGTTTCCTGAGAGTTATACGAGCAGTCTCTTCCTGTAATGCTGAAATTTTGTTGCTGTAGCTGATCAAAGTGATTATTATCCTCTGCCACGAAGAGGTTTAATTTCTCTGAATTGAATTTCCTTTTGCGTTTGCACAAACACTCCATAACAGACAACAGTGAAAAATTTTATTTAAGATAGATCACATGCAAAATGGCCACAAAGGAAGCACACAACTTTCAAGATTGCGCACGCAATTTATTACTTGCTATTTGTAATCTCTAGCCTATGTGCTATTCTTTGACTTTTAACATGACATCCCACATCACCTGATTGTGGAGGTGAGTCAGCAGACCCCCTTCTGCTTCTCAGACACAGAAAGCATGGGAGCAGAACTTGCACTGCCTAAAATATTATGGTATACTTTACTGGTACCACCCAATATGCCAAATACACTGTGATATGATGTTTTAGGTCATAACCTTAAAATTAAAATGCTGTTAAGACCTCACAGTTTGTTTCCAAGGGATGATATGTACTTCAGAGACAAAGCTTGATCTTCCTCAATCCCTCCCCCTCCCCCTCATCCCTACATTTGCTTCAGTCAAATGGTTTATGTCTAATTACCGGTTATAAGCTTTGCACTTCCTCTGAGAAGCTCTATATTAGAAACCAAATCTTATAATTAACCCATCCTCTCACATGAAAGTAATGGCAGGGCTCTGCCTTGAGAGAGGCCCATGTTGACAGTTCTGTCATCTAAGCCTGGCCCTCCCCATCACCGCCCCTCCAAATATCCCACCAGTTTAAGGAAAGATGAGCTGGCTAATGGTCCAAAATAGCACGGGTAGGGGTGAGTATAATTTGAATGTCCTTTGAAATACAACTGAATCTTTTAGCTATTATTAACTATTATTTGAGTCACTTTGCAGTTCCTACAATGTTTTGCCATACACAGGTTACAACAACATTTAAATGAATTACTTAAACATCACTTAAATTCTTCTTTTAGAGACAGAGCTTATATTGTTTGTCTATTTGAGACAAGTGTTGTTTTTTTATTCACTTTTTTGGCTGCAGCAGTGATGGAGCGTATATATTTATGAGGTGATTTCTTGAGTTTTAAACAACACTTGTGTGAAACTCACTTGTCCTTGGTGCCATTGCTGACTGATTTTGGGGGGGTTTGGGACTGGATTAGTGTTGCTGAAGGAACTTGTTGACATCAGATGGCATGGGAACTATGAATCCACACACACGGCTCAACGAAGGAGCTCAAGCAAACCTACCGGGCACATAGTGAGGGAAAAACAAATAAACTAAGTCCAAAGCAAGTATCCACACAGTTGGCATGTTCCCATAGACATTTCATTGAGGGAGAGGATAGATGCAAGAACATCATGGTTATCAGTAAAAGACTTATTGGTGTTTTTCATGTTTCTTAATAAAATCTAAAAATACATCAACAATTGTCAACAGATTTGTCAAAGGTTATTAAGCCATTTAAAGATAAATTGAAAATTAAATGTATTTTGTTTATTTAAATAAAGACAGCAGTTGTATTTATGAGTATGTTTAGAAATGTTTGAAGCTGTCTCGTTTTACATGCTGGATGATAACCGATAATTTACAAATGATCCCCTGCCCGTTTTGTTTTACATTAAAAGTTATTTGTTTATCTGCATGTGCAGCTCAGCTGTAGTGCAATATTGGATGCTGGGTCAAACAGGACACTTAGGTAAAAGAAACATAGATTATAAATCACAGAGCTCAGTACGATGAATAATAATAATAATACTCATAATGACGGCACAATCCACTCTGCATCAGATTGCTCTGTAATCTCATAGTAAACTCCCACTAAACCTCAGTGAGTCAGTATTATTTCAGATACAGTAATCTCCTGGTCTGGTTTATGTGAGATGCTGGAGAACGCAGGCCTAAACCACACACACACACACACACACACACACACACACACACACACACACACACACACACACACACACACACACACACACTTCTCTGTGGCTTTTCAACTCTGCTCTCAGTTTCAGCAGCCGCACCATACAAAGCAGATGGCCGATGCATATAACGTCACTCTCAGGACTCTTTCAGTTTACTGATGCATTGATTCATTACTTGGGCAACATGCAGGAACACTGCCACAGTGCTGTTGTTTTATTCTGTAAATATCAGAATTTCATACATTTCAGTGTCATATTTAAACTCCGCATTCCTTCAGATGAAGTTAGATGAGTGTTTTCTCTGTTGGTATGTTCATGACTCGTATTACAGATCCAGATCGCTCATAAATTGCGTTTGTACCTAAGAGAAGTGTGAAAAAAAATATCTTCAAATTTTCACACGTTCCCCTTAGAAAAGAAGCTGTCAGTACGATTTTCATTTCCATGGAGCCATTTATTTCACACTGAAGAAATACTAGTTCACCCTATCTTCACCCTCACCTGAGCTGTTATTTCTCAGCTTCACTGATTTGGCAAATGTCAGCATACACATAAACAGTGCAGAAGTACAGGGGAGGAGAATACCTGAACTGAGGTTACCATACTCATCCTTGCTTGCTTTTTAAACAAGCACAGAAACCCCACCCTCCCTACTAAACCTCTCCTAGCACCCAAGTCCAGGAACTTTGCCAAAAGCAGCCCAACACTAAACATTCACAGCACTAGGGAAGAGAAAGCAAACTCTGGGAAGGTACAAGATTGACGTCAGAGAGAGCCACATGCAAGAAATTCCTTCCTAATTACCGGGAATGCATTGGCTTATTGTGCAAAAAAATATTCCTGTTAATATCCATCTTTAAAAGGTGACTCTTTGTTTTTTTTGTCCGTGCTACCTCTTAGTGTTAAACTATTTCTGTTCATTTCTGTTACATAGTATTTCTGTTCATCCACTATAGCCCTATTATTTCACATCCTTTTTATCACCACAATTTTTCCATCTTCCTCCCCAGTCCCAGTTTCTTCTTCCTCTTCATTCTCCCTTTTAATTCACCTTATTTCTCCTCATCTGCCTCCTCTTGTGCCGGCTGTTTTTTCTTGTGTGCTTTGAAACCGGTATGTTTAAATTATTTTTTGTGACCCATTGGGCTTGGTGCTCCACCTGTTATTTTTTCCGCTAGGAATCTTAGGCAGTTCCTGACACACTGTATGTTTAAAATATGATATTTCAATTGAGGCTCAGTATTTTATCGTGTTGCTCACCTCGTGTAGATCCATTGCTATTGTCGTTGTTATTTAAAGCACTGATTAAAAGTAAACAGGGTGTCTGAGGTTTCTACTTAGAGATATACTGTACTGGATTGGCAGAGATGAGTGTAGAGGGAGTTGATTTAGGAGAGTGCAGTGTGATCGTGAGGTGTGAGGAGCGTTCACACACAGGGAGGATTTGTGCTGAAAATGGAGACAGGAGGGAACCTGGGGATTTGCAGAGGCTCCCATATTGACTGTAGGAATGCCTTTGAAGCTTTTTCTTCCTCCCTCTGGGTTCATTTTATTAGTCGGGGACAGCTACTGATCACACACTGTCTGGGGGATGGGAGGACAGATGTTGGAAAACCGAACAGAGTTGGTAGACAAGGAAGGGGGTGCGGGGGGGGGGGCAGTGTCGGCAGTACCAAAATTCTGCTTTAGTTCTAATTTAGATAAATAACATCATCATTAAAATTGAGAAACAGAACATGATGTTTGGCTACTGCTGTCAATTAAGTCACATTACTGGTCACAACAAACACTATTCTTGGAAGATGTCAAGTGTATTGTCCTAATCCTGACCCCACCTCATAACCCTGCACTCTACCTGAGGCTGTGAGACACCAGACCATGTCACTTTTATCCAGAACGTACAGTTTACTGTATTTTTGTCATGTTTGTTTAACTTATCAGCTGTAATATTACTATTTTTCTACTACACTTAATAATAGTCATAATAGTCAAAAGTTAAATGTGATATATTAAAGTTTTAGAGAAATCTATCAGCAAAAATGGAATCTAGTACTCATTTTGATGCTGTGGTTAGTTTAGAGTCACCTAAAAATAAGATTTTTTGTGTAGCATGAGCCTTTTGTACCCACATAAGTAGTGGGTTCCTTCATATGCGTTGTGCTGCCATGTTTCGTCAGTAGCTCAGGATGGAGAAACCATCTGGCTCTAGGGACAGTTGACAAAGAAGGAGGAATGATTAAAACACGGGATTGGAATTATGTTTTACAAAACTACTTTAGCCAAACTGCTGTACCCTGTAGGATAAGATTAATGCACATTCAAAATTGGGACATTATAGTTTAGGTATTGTCACTGATCATATGATCAACATAAATTTTAATATTCAAATATCTTTAGTTGAAGGAAAACATATTGTCTATTAACATTATAGTAAGTTTATTTCTTAGATATGGAATAGAACACTTCAGAAATCTCTCTTTGAATACTTTCTTACTTTTATATTATGGCAGTAAAATCCAGACTTGTACAAAAAATACTACCCAGCACTAAGTGATGCCTTGACAGTAAAAATTTATTCACCATACAGGTTGATCAGGAGAAGAAAAATCCGAGATGCAGTCTTGGTTCACAGTCTTGTTGTGTTGTAGTGGATAGTATCATCACTGGCAGCCAGTGTAAGGACTTAAAAAGACTAACAATATGGTCTTTTTTTGCTCAGTGTTACTGTTGGAGTCTGGCTGCTGCATTGTACAGAATTTGGAGTCTATGAACTGATTTCTGAATTATGCCAATTGAGATTACAGCTATCTAATCTTGAAATGAAAGCATGCATGATGTGTTCAACAAGTTTAAAAGTTAAAACTGAATGAATTTGGCAAGGTTTCTAAGATTGTTGAATCAACACAGTAGAGTGTTTCTCAAAGTTAAGGTTGGAGTCACAAACGGCAAGCTTCGATATTTACAGAGTGGACAATGTAATAATTGGAGTTTTGGAAACAGATTGTCTGCAAATTATAAGAATCTCTGTCGGATTTAGCTAAAGATAGTCTGCAGTCATCCACTATGTTCTATCTTCTGAGCAGTAACGTTAATATGATTGTCAGGCTTAAACAGTATAAATGTTAAAATGTTTGTTGTCTGCATAAAAGTGTAATGAAATGTGAATGATAATCAAGTGGGAGCATATGCAGTGAGAATAAGACTGGTCTCCGTCTTGGGCTTACCATACGACCCCTGGCAGAATACCAAAAAGGGGTGGAAGGTTAAATCCTGTCATCAATAGACATCCTGTTTTGTAAATAGAAGTATAACCACTTAAAGGCAGATCTAGATATTCCATCCTAGTGCTCTGAGTCCTTTAATCAGTATACTGTGGTCAGCTGTGTTAAAGGCTGCACTGGGCCTTTGTCTCTTCAAGGTTTCTTGCAGTAAAAGGTCATAAAGATGTTATAGTCTATAGTTGTTAAAGTGAGAAGGATCAAGGCCAGATTCTTTGAAGACTGGTTGAATATGGACAGTTTTCAAATTATTAGGGAGATGGCTACTTTTGAAGTTGACCATGTCCTCCTAAATACAGTTTGTGAAGAGGGCGTGCAGCAAAACTTCAAAGAAGTATGAACATGCTATTGCTTCTTCAGACTCAGAAAAGCTGGTTAGTAATTCCTAGATATATTCTTCAGGGTGGTTTTATTTCTTAAAAATTAAGGATATACATTCCCCTCCAAATGTATTAGTGGAATGGTTAATTCTTTTTGTTTTTGAGAGAGAAAAGTTCCATATTTCAGTTTTTATGTGTAGCATTTACACCTCAATACATTTTGAACTAACATGAAAGAAGTCCAGTTACCATGACTCAACTTGTAGATGCACACACACGGTGTTCTTTAATACTGGTGGGTGCAACACACACTTAATGTGATTCAACATGACTGGGCATGTTGGGAATCACACCCATATTCCAGACATTGGCATACACAGAGAACACAGTTCTTGTGAAAACAGACAAAAAAATGTAATTAACTCAAGTGGTTTACAGCCTGGTGGGGTAGCTAGCTTGTCATGTCCAGTCTCACTCTTTCTTTAACAGGCTCACATTTTCCTGCAAGTAAGGACTAAATTAACTAAATGCTGTAGATTTGTAATTTATTTGGGATAAAGTGACAGGGCAATTCAAAACTGAGTGCTAAAAACTAAATTTTAGACTGGTGGTGTCTGCATAACATTTAATTGGCAGCATCAAGGGTCTACACTACAGAATAAGGTCTTATTCAAATAGAGTTACATATACTCTGCATGATAAAAAATACAACATAATGTATTATGCAGAGGGGACTGGCACCAAGGGGCTCTGCTAAAAAACTTCAAGGTCAACTTGCTAAACAGTACACAACCTCAAAAAACGCTGCTTTGGTCCAATCTCATGGGCCAAGTGAAAACAAATGCTTGGGATATTGCAGTGCAGACTTTTCTCCTAGAACTTTGTAGTGCTTGACTATAGTTGATATGTCACACTCTGGACACCACCTGAACATGAATACAAAAGTTTGATTACACTAGCATCATCTGTTTGCATTAGCATTAGGCTTGAACAGGTTGGAGTTTTCAGTATAAATTCTGATGAAGATAGCTCACAGATATGCTTGTTTCCGTTTTTCTGCTGTAATAACGTGGATGTACATTGCCTGAGAGATATTAATGTGTCTGTTGTAGTCTTGCATACATATATAGCAAGTGGAATCTACCATGTGATGTCCACATGTGTGATGCTCTTACAAACAGAAAGGCTCTTCTTTTTACCCAGTGACCTGTCTACATATACAGATGTCTCTAACAGGTCATCCAACTTCTGGTTAGATGACTTAGCTGTTTTCATTTAAGGGTCACGCAATGAATCTTTTGAATTTTCTCCAGCCATTTTTTGCTGTGTTAACTATTTATGTATTTATATATTATGATGACATGGTACATGATGACGGCATGTATATAGTATTGTCATGTGTATAGTATTGTGTCATTAATTGTTGGTATATCACTGTAGATACACACAAATTGATCAGCCACCTGATGGTTTTGATTTGCTGTATTGGGCAGGTGCTGGCTATGATCGATGGATGTCAGAACACACGGTGTATCACAGCTTGCTGCGGACAGAGTTTAGTTCCCATACTGAACCTTGTCCACCACAACATTAAAACACCATTATGAGTGATCAGATTACAGTTGCTTTAGAAAGTGTTTTTTTTTTTTATAGCATTTTACCTCATTGAAAATATATTTTAAAATTGATAAGGTGAAAAAAATTTTTTTTTCAAGAACTACAGAATTACAGCTTTAACGCCGCATGCATTATGTTTATTGGTAGACCAGTCCTGGGAATGTTAACAGTAGCATTGAACATCTGCCTGACAACTGCTGCAGTCTAAAGTCTTTAGAAATTCTTTAGTAACCATTTCCAGTTGTGTTTCAAAAGCTTTTCTTAATCAGTCTTCAGAAAACTGCTTTGCTTTTTTTTGTTTAATAAAGATTCACACCTTATTGTAGTCTCAACCCTAATTTGTCCTTCAAATGAGTTGATATATCTAGATGATTACATACTTTTGCCACACACAAATATTTAAGAATTATTTCTTTAATTGGGTTCCCTTTATCTAGTTTTAGGACTGTAAATGAAAATGTGATCATGTTTTAGGTCACATTTATGTACAGATTATATAGAATAATAATAGAATAAACTTTTAAGTGCCACTGTTTATAAATAGAAGATTTCAGTTTTTGATTTCAAGTTTATTTGCAAAATTATAAATATAATTAAAAAAATCACTATGGCTTAAAATTATTTTGTTCCCATTATAAAATACATTTACAACACAGTAAAATGTGTAAAAAGTAGATGTGGTAATGTCATATGAATACATGTGTTTACTGCAAACATAAACATAAATTGTCTGTCTTTGTTCTCCTCATACTTCCTAACCCATACACAAATATGCAGTGCACACAGAGGTACACACATACAAACGCACAGACACACAAACATTAAAGGATCCAGCAACAAAAATAAAATCAAAGACTGTGGTTTGTCTTGTAGGTTCAAAATGTGCAGAGGAAGTGCTGAGTAATTGGTAAACATGGCCGCAACATCAACAAGTGGTTTTAGCAAGGCAGTGGCGACAATATACATGGTTTTAGTCCTACACATAGGCAGCAAGGCAAGAGAAGAGGTTTGCCAAATGTTTTTCTGTAATTAATTCATATTACCAATGAGGAATTTATCCCCTAATGTGCATAGTGTGTTTGAGAAGACACACAGTTATAAATGCTTGCTGTTACTGCTTGCATCTGTTGAAGTATTCATTTTAAAATAGATTAAACCAAGGTATATGTTTGGTATAGTTTTTATAGAATTGTGATACAAGTATTTTTCACACCGATATCTTGTGTTGGTATTTGCTAGAAATATCTCGGGATGCCAACAGATTTCCTATATATTTTCTTTTTAGAAGTTACCACCAAGTACGAACTGTGATAAAAACTGTGTGACATTTTGCAGATGTAAAATGAACTTGTCTGCCGTCTCCGGTGGACAACACACAGTATGTAATGCAACACTTTCTAAGT
This sequence comes from Ctenopoma multispine, assembly GCA_034779795.1. Lineage (NCBI taxonomy): Eukaryota > Metazoa > Chordata > Actinopteri > Anabantiformes > Anabantidae > Ctenopoma > Ctenopoma multispine. Next base: position 21,041,666 of record JAUYWH010000013.1, read on the forward strand.
CTGCTTGTCATGTCTGTCCTTCAATTTCTTGTTAGACAGACTTGACAAACACCAACAGACATATGCACCAGTACTCATGTATCTGCTTTAAGCTAATGTCAGACAGGCTGGCTCTTGTTTGTAGACTGAATTGTCAAAAAGCATATTTAATGATTCATTTGGTGCTTATGACTGACTAGTAGAACATGTACAGACCTTTTTTCAATTGGCTAGTTTGGGTGAAATCAACATCATCGGGAAACGGCCACATCCTGACTTTTCAGCTAAATACAGATATTGCATGTTTTTCAGTCACATGATTGGATATCTCATTTTGGAATAAAGTTTCTCATATGTTGGCTTTCCACCAGATTATCGTGTGGTTTGAGTGGTGGTGACAGGTTGGAATGGCTGGCACATTCTCAGACTGGCTCAGAGTTTGGTCGTAGCAGAAGGACAATTTTGGTGGAACCTCAGCAGACAGGATGGCATAGTTGGCAGAGCAGAGGGTGGTAGAGCTCTGAAGCCGATATCGAGGGCTCAGAATACACCAAACCAAGTTGACTAGACAGGTTGGCATGGGGGGTACGCTGTTGTGGTGGCTTCTGGTCAGGTGGAGGTAAAGGTGGCCCCTAACAAGGTGACTTGGCATCTTCACAGTCCAGCAGGAGGAAAGGTGTGTGCCTGTCTTCACATTTAACTCTGCTGTACAGTGCATGATCACATTTTTATGAATGTTCATGTGCGCTCTGTGTATCTTTTCTTGTGTTGTGTAAGGGTTCTCCTCATCACTCTAGTCACTCTAGACCGGGTGTGTATCCACTGAAGCAGGCACTCCGGCTTCCTGCTATCCTCCGAGCCAACTTGTCTTCTTGCCAGGCATCGGTAACTTGGCAGTGCCACTCTTCCTTTTCCATGTGGTGTTCACGTATGTCTATCCACAAGGAAGTCTGTCGACACTTCTAGGCTTTTACAAATGGGATATGACACTCGCAAAAAGAGCAAATCATTTTCCTGCCTGGGCTTGGAGGCATGCATGTACTTCTTAGCAAATGTTTACTGGACATATGATTATTGCTACTTGGCAGTGGGGAATATGCATAACTTTTGCTGAGGGGTGTGCATATGGCAAGGGTCATATAGGTCAACACGTCCACTGAGCATCGTTCTTTATTGTACCACTTTGTCCATTGTAACACATCTTCACACAGGAAAAACACCCTGCAGGACATCACTTGCTGATATAATAATATATTTATCTTGTACATACATTATGGTGCACTACAAGTGTTGGCTTGAAATAGTGTGAAAAATAGGTGATAAAAAATGTGTCATATTAGTTGTTACAACAATAAAGCATTCAAAAATTCCTCTTATCATGGTTTGGTTTCCCGCTAAAACTCCATGCTATTTCAAGTGCCATTTTTTTTATTAATCCATTCTACAGCAGTTTACAGCAGACCCGAAGCTCAGAGCACAGAATGAGCTGTAAGAGGTAGTCAGCCTCTATGTCTCATATCTCTTGAACTTTATCTGTTGTTACTGCCATAACTTCACATAATAGTCCTGCTGTAAAGAGGACAACTATTCAATAAAACTCAGAGACAATAGTGAGATGGTTTGGACAGGATGGATAAGTACCTGTTTAAAGCGGACAAGAGTGCTTTGCAGGCAAATGTGTGGCTATGCGCACAGTGTCTACTCCTGAGTGGACTGTGTAAACAGGCACCCTATCCATTATGGCTGGCCTTGGAAGACAGAAATTCAGGAGTGGGCAGGGAAAATTAGACCAGTGGTTTGCTAGAGGCATATACAGTACAGTGCTAAGTATTTGTCCCCTTCTTTTTGCACGTGTGTGTATGTGATTAATTAATCAAAATGTATTTGTGCTTTTAAAAAGCAAAACTAGTGTTAAAAGACTTATTGTCTGTACAAGCCTACTATTCTCTGTCCATGTTTGTTTGTATTGGTTTCCATGGAGATTGTCTCTCATCACTGCCTGGCAAGGCAGAAAGCATTTACCTGTCTTCCTTCTCATGTGACAGAGGTCAGAGTTCACTTATAGATGGTCAACCTATAAACCTGGTTTCCATGAGAAATGTTCCCTGCACACATAGTGATAAATACACACATTTATGTTCTTCCCTCTGTTTGTCTGCCTCTATATGGACCCCACCCACTCAAACACACACTCACTCATATTCTTCAGTATATATGCAGCTTATCTGTCACACTTTAAAGCTCTGTCACTGTGATGACAGAAGAGGATTGAGGAGTGAAAAATAAGCAAAATAAAAAATAAGGTGCTGCTATTAGTGCAGCAGAGGAAAGATGGAAACCACTCACTTACACTTCCAACTCTTCCTTTGTGTGTGTTTGAGTGTGTGATTGCTTGGCTTGTCTCTCACCCATCAAGCTCTGGTGTCGTCTTTCTGCCATCTGCCACTGCCACCCTACTGACACACACACACGGACATGCACACTTATAATGTAGGCACATATTGTATCCAGTTCACCCTTCTTATACTACTCTATCAGTACCAAACCTCCTTCTCTTCTCTTCTCTTCTCTTCTCTTCTCTTCTCTTCTCTTCTCTTCTCTTCTCTTCTCTTCTCTTCTCTTCT
>JAUYWH010000013.1:21060563-21075143 GCA_034779795.1 Ctenopoma multispine
GTGTGTGTGTGTGTGTGTGTGTGTGTGTGTGTGTGTGTGTGTGTGTGTGTGTGTGTGTGTGTGTGTGTGTACATGTTGATCCACTGTGTGGGTGTTTATTGAATGGTACTGATGTATTGAGACACTTGTTCAGCACCACTCAGTGCAGCCTTTAACTGAATGGAGCAGATGGCAGTGCTTGTGTCTTTCCCTCCCCACAGGCTATTGTGTACAAGTCTGTGCGTTGGGGGTATGTGTATGTCAAACGATGTTTTTAAGCAAAAATGTGACTATGATTGGGATTCACAAATTGCTCCGCTCTTAAAAGCTCACAGAGGATTCAATATTAATTACAGTTTTATAGAAAAAAAACTTTCTGTGCCAAATTATGTTTTCCAGTCTTTTTAATTGTTTAATAATAAGCGTTTAATTAGCATTTTTGTTTGTGGACACGGAGAGAACAGGGCTCTGTCCCAAGATTATGTGTCTGTTTTGGGTTATGTGTGGCGTCTTCTCTTGTGCTGTGTGTCTGTGTCCCAGCTCGATTCAGCACTAACAGCTCCAAAGGAAAGTTAAGGTGTTATCCCCATAAACCCACCTGAAAACACACGAGGTCCAAATCTTACTTCAGAGGACTTGATCAGTTACTTTTGATGGCTTTAATCCGGTGGAGTTCATGCCAGTCATTCTGACTAGAAAAGAGAGAGATGGTGACACAGTGTAACATTCAGTCCTGGGATGTGCAGTACACCGTACACGCGCACACACCCGCCCTAAAGCTTTGAGCTGAATGCACATGCAGAGCATTTCTTGAATTAGTGGCCTACCGTCATTGGTTGTCCCTCTCTTTCTAGCCACACCCCCCCTTCCCTGTTCAACCAAACACTGGTCACAATCCCATCAGTCGCCATGGTGTTTGCCTCCCTCGTCTGTGTGCACCTGCGTGTGTGTGTGCGCGCGTGGGCTTATGACTGGGAAACATTATGTCAGCTATTACTATTAATTCTTAATCTGCCAGCTCCGTGTTGCTGTTACTAGCAGGCGACTTTGTGTTGCCTTTTTTAATCACACACAATATTTGCTCTCTATGTTTGAATTAAATAAATTACAGTAATGTATGCGTTCAGTTCCTCCCACACATATGGGGCTTTGTCTGAGTGCACAGATGCCCCCGTGGGGCAAGGAACTCCCTCGGGAACTCTGGTCTATAAATAACTCCCTGTGTGTGATACATAATCTTTGCCTGATCATGGGAGAGGAGGGAGGGAGGGAGGCTGGCAGAAGGACACAGAGAGTGATGGGTGAACAGATGAGGGAGAGAGAAGTGGATGCACAGACAGACATTTCACCAGTCGTGTTTGTGTTGGGTTTGTGGTGAGTTCAGGCAGCTTTCACATCATCATGCCTGCAGTAGGGAAACCTCGCGACTCTGTGGGATTTTCACAAAGTAAACACAATTTCCTTTCTAGAAATCAACAGAGTTTATCTCACTTCCGCCCTTCATACCTTTTATGGTTCCTCATAGCTGTAATAGTCCCTGAGCTGCTGTGACACATGTCATGTGCTCCTGTGCAGCTGCTGTCTCCTCACATATCGTCTTGTTTTCATTTGGATTAAAAATCACTGCATAAAAGTAGAGCCTCAGTTCTTCTGTGTAAATGTCTGGCAGTATTCTCAAGTGTTCAGCCATGCCTGCAGCAGGAATGTTTGCATTACCGTGCTCCTGTGCTGATAGGGTGAGTCAGCTTGTGCAGCCACCTCTCTCCGCCTGTTGGCTCAGCACCATAACGTCATGCCACATTCACAGAGTGCCATTCTTGTAAGCTGGGCTAATCACTTCACAGGTGCCTAGACCCTGTTGCGCGCCGCATGTTGCCCTGTTTGTCTGCTTCACGAAGCTTTGTTTACTGTAAACATGCCTCTGGAAATAGTTACTCGGAGCACTACTGTTGTTTTTGTCACGACAGCTAGAACAGCTCCACGATCCTGTAGCGCCGTGTCAGCTTGACCGTGAACTGTCAAGGCAGATGTGGCACAGATGTGTTTCCTGTGTGCCATCAAATCTTTTGACAGAAGAACACAAAGCCTAGCACAGCAAACTATGACGTAGTGTTGATCTTAAATCATGTCACATATAGTAAATGTAACCAAACCAAAAACATTTAACCCAGGAACTTCAGTGACTGAAACTAATCTGTGTGGTTCAGATACGAGCTGTTGTGTTGACACACAGTAAATCCACCATCGTTTTCAGAAGGCTTTGTTGCTGCTGTACAGTAACATCACAGTCTGTAGCCAGTGATAGCTCTCAGTGCAATCTTAATGGGGGCAGCCAGTGTGGTTGAGTCTGAGTATCTGGTCTGAGCAGTGATTATACCACTCTCCCTCTCCTTCTCCAACTCTGACTCTCTCCGTGCTGACTGCACTTGTAGCCCCTCAGCTTGAGGATAAGTGGCTGTAATTAGGTTGCTTTTTCTCTGCCTTGCTTCAGCCTTACAGCCGGTCATTGATTGCTGGTCTGGTAGTGACATGCCCATGTTAACAGCATAAAACATACACAAAGACACTGAAGACCTGTGTTTACGTTTGTATTGTTCCCAAAGGTGACACTTGGTTTGTGCATCATAGTTGCTTTTCCTTTCATACATGCAGACATTTACATCTATGCTTCCACGAGTGTTTGTGTAGACACCTACATTTATTTCATGTCATTATCAATTCTTATTATTTTTGAGCATATTTCTTCTCATAGACACAGTGGCTTCAGGGTTTTTTTTTGGCAGCTGTACACAGAAACTTGTTTGTCTTATGCATCATGATATTGCATAACACCTTTCCTTCTTTGTAAATGTTTATCTGTTAACTATGTATCAGTTTGATATTTGTCAATCACAAACCACTATGTTACAAGGAAGTAGAAATTTAGGTCTCCCAGGAAACTTGTCAGTCTTGTTACAATTTCTTTATGTGCCTCTATTAGTAATTTTCCCAAGGACAGCATGTGAAAAGTGTAGAAGCAGAAAGGGTGTTTTTTAAGTGGTATTTCAGGGTGGAGCCCCTGTTTAACTGTAAAAAAAAACAGCCTTTGTGAAGCCTATGTGACACGCCAACTGAGACGGCACATAGGGACAAGTGCTAGTCTAATGTAGGTGGCCCCTCCAGACTCTCACTGAAAGGAAATGGAGATGGGCCGGGCTTTGTGTTTGAAGCTCACAGGCTGCTCACATACTGTGAGTCCATATGGGAATATGTACATACAATAGAAAAGACATGAGACTTAAGAAATGTGGGGTTAAAGTAGCTGGTGTTGCCAGTGTGTGGAGTGGCACTAACCTGCTTGACAGCCCAATAAAAAAAGAGAAACTGCTTATTAAATTTGTGTGTAAACAGCAGGCATGTGTGTACAGGTATATGTATGCATGTACAGCCAGTGTGAGTGGTGGAAAGTTTGCTGTGGTTCAGTGGAAAAAGTTTTGTGTATGTAAACACAGGTGATTGGCAGCTGACTGTTCAGAGTAGGAAAGACAGTGGCTCTTTCTCTGTGAGTGTGTCACACATACTAGTGTGTAGGTCGTTGGTCCAGGAATTATTTAACATGCACACGTACTGTACGCATGACCCTAACCCTTTGAGAAGAGAAGAAAAGATTTGATTAAACTAATAGTTCCTGTTACAGTAAGTGTTGATAAAATCAGCCGGACATTGAGAACAATGTGGTTGTACATCAAGTCTTGTTGTGTTGCTGAATTAAATGGGAGCCTACTCAGGCACTTTCATAAGATCAAACTAAGAGAGCAAACAAAAAATACTTCTTCTTAATGTCCATCTCTCAAACAAGTTCTTACAAGTGAAAGGATACAATTAAACACACACACACACACACACACCAGTAAAGCACCGACAAGTCTGGCCCAGGGTGGCCACACCCTTTCTTCTCTCCCCCGCTGTCCCGTTGGGTGGTATCAAGTTTCTCCTGCACTGAAAACCTGCCCGGTACAAAAGATGTCATTGGCTATCTCAGCAAGTAACTGCAACTCCATCACCACCTCATTGGTCACTGGGGATGCCAGGACATGTATGATAGGCCAGAGAGGTGCTCCGTTGGTTTCAGGGTATTGATGAGTGGCAGAGGGCTTGGCACAGCGCAAAATGGCAGTGCAAAAGCACATAGCAGATATTCATGAGAAAAGACTGAATGATGCACAGGAGGTTTTTATCTCAAGCTCTGGTGTCAAGAATGAATGTGATTACATGAGTTTGAAGATTTGTTCGTGCCAGCAGGTTTTTAATAGGTTTATCTTGTCTTAGTCTAAATATAACGTTCACACACACACACCTTCACATAAAAAGCTCACACTGCACGCTGTCTCTAGTTTCATGAATAACTTTGCCAGGTTAAGATATAGATAAAGTAATCCTGCAGTGATTTAATAAATACTGCTGTGTAAATGTGTGCAATGAATAAACTACAGAGGAATGCAGTTTTCACGTAAGGGCTTTAAAGCTGGCGTAGCATTTCTGTAGTATTCTGTAGAAGGATTGTTGACCACAGTTTGTGTGTGAGCTGCTGTGCAGTTTGCATGTCGTGGAGAAATAATCTGATCACACTAATACTCCAGTTTTTGCATGTGAAACATGTTGATGCAGGGATATTGCGTTTGCCATGTTTTGCTTTTTGTGTTCGTGTTTCAACAACACTGCAGGCCTGTGCTACTTGACTGGATTATTCAGATAAAGCAGCATAAACGTTGCAGATTAAGTGATACATAAGAAATGTAACAGCTGTTTAGATTTTACAGTGTAGACATAGTTTTGCTTTCAGGATGTTATGCGTCACCTTATGTAACTGTGAGTGCACTCGCATTATCTGTGTATATTGTATGTGTGTTGATTTGCAGTGTGTTGTTGTCTATATTCCCTTAAATATGTGTTGGTACTGGACCTCTATGTACATTGACATCAGACAAAACTGTGCTTTCTCTGTACAAAAAAATACACAAACCTTATTCACGGTCACACTCTTGCCGTGTTTCATCACTCTACCATTGTGCGTTCACTTGTCAGTTTTTTCTTCATGTGCAGAAAATTTGTGGAAGTGCAGGGATTCTGTGAGAACGCTTGTTTATGTGCTTGTGTGCAAACAGTATATTAGTGAGGCGTCCTGTACACTGCAGCACCGCCTGTTTCTCAGATGATCTCCGGCTCTGTAAATCGTACACACATAGTATGTTTTTGGCGTTTTGCTAATCCTCTTATCCAGTGTGTACAACTACAAAACAACAACATTACAAGCAACTAGTGTGACATGTAATGTTGAGTGTGACAGTTAAGAGAACAGCATTCATTGGTCTTGTTTAGATCAGAGCGAATGGTTCGGCTGCTATTTGATATTTCAAATATTGGACTTAACCATGTTGAGGATCTCAACTCTGGACTGTAGTAAGAATTCAGTTTTTTTCCTGCCAGGTTGAACTCAGTGACCCTCAGAGACAAATCTGCTGCTGGACTCTAAATCGTCACGGTACAGACACGCACATAGTTGCACATGTTGTACACAGAGGCACATATTGAGGCTACGATAGTCATTTCTTCATGGGAAATGTAAGAGGAAAGTGTCGACTTACTACAGGACTTGCAGGACGTTGTTTTTTTTATGTAGTTAAATTTTTTAACTCGGCATGGTGTGTGTGTGTGTGTGTGTGTGTGTGTCATAGCTGTAGTTAATATAAAAAATAACACCTTTACAAACCTGCATTGTAAATTGTTAATTGCTGAATGTTCTTAACCGACTCCACCTTTGTTTCCTCCCTTATGTCCTTTCTCATCCCCTTTCTGACTTTTCTTCTCTTTCAGTGGACGTCAGCACAGCAGCACTGCCCTTGCAGGTGCCTCCTACCAACACAGCCATCCTTCCCATGGACCTGCGTGTAGTGGATCATTCCCACCACCTTCACCAGCAGCAGCCCCCCTTTGGCCTGGTTCCCCAACCTCACCCTACGCCGCCTGCCTCTACTCCTTGTCCCACATCCACTGAGCCAGGCCGCGGGCCTCTCAGTAGTAAGCAGGGTAAATCTCTGGTTCTTTTGTGTATTTTGAAAATTTACTATAAGCACACCTCGCTCCAGATGCTCAGCGTAAAAAACTTTAACCTCCTACAGGCCACCAGGACCAGCAGCTGCAGCAGGAGCTGGTGACGCTCAAACACAAGCAGCAGCTCCAGAGACAACTACTGATCGCAGAGTTCCAGAGGCAGCATGAGCAGCTGTCACGACAACATGAAGCCCAGCTGCAGGAACATATCAAGGTGAGGCGGTGGGGCGGGGACTGGATACTACCACCACAGGTCTGTTCTAGGCAGAAACCCATCTTGTGAGGACAGGAGGAAGCATGTGTATTTGTACAGTTAAGTGAGTTTGGTGGCAGCATTTTGCTCATCTTACGTCATCTCAGTAGAAACATCACTCGTCCCTGTGTATGTGGATTTTCTGCGCAACTTACTCCACCAGCCTCTGGTGATTCTTCAACCACAAAGTCAGCTAATAAGGACAATCAGTCTGGGGTGGAAATAACTCTGATGTGTTTCCTGCAATTTTCTCAGAGTCCAGGTTAGCATGGCCCTCATTATTGGACTCAAGCCTAGTGATGTCATGTGGTTCATTACAAGCTATCTTTTGAATCATAGTTTGGCCAAGGCACAGCCATGGCTTACTGCGAGTGAATCAGTGTCTCTTTTCTCTCTCTCTCTATCTCTCTCAGCACCAACAGGATTTACTGGCGCTCAAGCACCAACAGGAGCTCTTAGAACATCAGAGGAAGATGGAGAAGCAACGTCATGAGCAGCAGCTGGAGAAGCAGCACCGGGAACATAAACTCCAGCAGCTCAAAAACAAGGAGAGGGGACAAGAGAGTGAGTAGCAACTGTTAGTGAGATAGAGTTCTGATGGTCTGACCAGCGTTTAGTAGACATTTAGAGTCACATTATCACAGCAGATGTCACAGAGACGTCCAGCGGGTTCTTCCAGCCTCCCTGTCACAGCAGTTATAGCAGCTTGACCTCACACATTTACCACAGGGAATATTAGCATAAGATGACCCAGACAGCATGGAGAGCAAGTGGCACACATGCCTTTGTTTGTGCAGTTTGTCTGTTTCCTAGTGTCCTTTATGAGGAACAAAACAACAGTGATGCAGTTAAACCAAACACTTCTCTGTGATTGGATTTTGTCTATTTATTTTCTCTCTTTGTGAAGGATTTATTTCATCTTAGATTTCATTTTTGTTGTGTTGTCCTCTGGCATTTGAGACTACTAATTGCAACTTTTCTGTTAGAACTTATGCTGCTCCAGCTGCAAAGTGCTCTTACTCTTTTTTTATGACAAACTCCTGTTGACTCTGAAATGAGCTTTGACACGGTTACATTATTTTTGGCAGGAGGAAATGTTTGTGGCAGGTTATTTTAACAGTGCCAAGCCTATTGCTTTTCTTGTTCCTGTAATTGTTTTGTACTACATAAATAGAGGGCAGCATGAAGGTCTTCAGTGACTATGTAAAACACCTGCAGTTGCCTTGTTGTCAAAGGACACTGTACAAATAAACTTGCCTTGCCTTACCCCTCTTACTGAATAGTGTCAGATTGCACAGGATGCATGAGTCAGACACCGGTTAAAAAGTTAAAAGTACTTCACCTTTATTATAAAGTATGTCACATAAAAGCAGGCAAGGCAAAGTATGTAAGCAGGCAGTGGTCCAAAAACAGGTAAGTAAGGCTGCACAGCTGCAGCTGGGAAAGACAGAGAGCAGGTGGAAGCGGACCAGTCGGAAGCTGAGGGGAAACTAGAAACAGGTGAAAGAGTGTGTGAGGAAGTTTCTGGACATGCCAAAGGAAGGTAGCGAAGAGTTAATATTTAGCCTGAACCGTGACAGAGAGACTCATTACAAAATAATTCTTAATACAACACATGAAGAAGAACGTGGATTTGTGGTGAAAATATGTAAAAATGTTGTACATTTGAGGAGAAAGTAACCAACTTCAATTATGTTTAATTTAGTGCTTTTACTCACAAAGTTCAAGTTGCTTCTTGCTAACATGCGAACTAATATGATGGGGGAGCTAAATGTATTGATTATCCCATTTGCGTTTTTTATAAATCAATTAAACAAACGTCTTAAATAACCTCATTAGCATCCAGATTGTGTGCTATTCTGACTGTTGTTGGTATGCTGTTAAAGTCCTTTTTTCTCTCTCCATCATTTCCTCCTGGGTAAAATGAGCCTGCAGTTGGACATCTATGGAAAGAGCATCGGGTTGTGAACAGAGGAAGCTTTGTTAAGGACTTGAGTAAATTGCATAGAAGGCAGTCTCATAAAAGCCAATTTGCTTCAGTGGCAAAGCAGACATATTAGGATGTCAGCACTTCCAGCGGCACCGTGATTTAGGGAGCACATATTAGCTGTTCTCATTTTCACATCCCCTTTCTTTTTTTTTTAAACCACTTTTACCTTAAGCATGACACATCACCTGTTATCTCTTCCTCACACTTACACTGTGTTTTTTTCATTTGTTTTGGATCCTCTTTCATTTGCTTTGCTCACTTTCTTCCTTGGTCTCTCGTTCCTTCTCACTCTTCTTCCCCCCTGGACAATATGTCTGTAGCCGTGAAATGAGGGCGGTAATTGAGGAGAGACCGGGAGCCAAGTGAAACTCATGATGTGTGTCTTCAAGACGAGTTACCTAGCACGGCTGTTGTCTCTGTGGAATTTCAGTGAAACGCTGATGCAAGATTGGGGGCTCTGCGTGCGGCTGGAAAGCCGTTATCTGTCAAAACATAAATGGATGTTGTTATAATTTTCATGTTAGTGTCACAGACTAGACAGGAGGTACTGCGCAGCAGAGTCGCTCAAGTAGGAGCAACTCCAGAAAGGCAGCACTGAAAGTGTTTTAGTGGGCAGGACTACGTATGACTGTGTGTGTTTGTGAATGAAGTTACGTGGGGGGGGGGGTGTAGTGACTTTTGCTCATTGTTCTCCATGTGTCTCTCTGTTTAGGTGCAGTCGCCAGTACAGAGGTGAAGATGCGACTTCAGGAGTTTGTCCTGAACAAGAAGAAAGCCTTGGCTCAGCGAAATTTGAACCACTGTCTGCCCAGTGACCCACGCTACTGGTATGGGTGAGTATCACTACCAGTCACCACCGAACTACGTACAGTATGCTCTGGAGTCTAACTTGTTGCACACCAATGACAAATGAATGCACCATGAAGCCTACATTTATGTTTATGTGGGTATAAATTCCAATTTACACAAAATCTAATAAGTGAAAAGCAGAGGGACAAAGAGGTGAGATTTCCTCTCCGCTGCTCTACATGCCACCAAATATCAGCTCGTATTGACTTTCATGTTGTTGCCTTTTCATATCTAAGCTCAGAAATTTGCTGTATATGAAAATCAAGCATAAACCCACAATGATGAGCGACATGAAAGTGTCTTTACAAACATGGCAAACCCTGTGGTGTGAGCTGAATCCCTGCGTATGTGTAAGAAGCTTCCAGCAACAGCATTAGCCTCTGAGAGTCCTCGCCAGTTGCCTCCGAGATAAACTACAGAGGAAATGTTGAAGGAACGTCAGTGTTTGTTGCCGTGATTGACAGCTGGCTCTCTTTGAGGTGTGCTTGCATGTGCGGATGTTTGAAGCGGCTAGAGAGAAAAGACAAGGGCATCTCTCCTGTGCTTTAAATATTTGAAGAGGCTTTAAGGAGTCAAACATTTCTGCCAAGTAGGAGATGACAGAACAATTTACAGACTGTGCTATCAGAAGGAAAATGGCTCTCTACCCCTGCCTTCGTCTCCTACCTGTTTGCTTTCTCCTCAGTTCTTCCATATGTTTATTCCCTCATCCTGCATCTCTTCTTCTTCACTCACCTTCCCAAAGGAAACACGACCTCTTAGCCTCTTTACCGTCTTAAGAAGATCGAGAGCGAGAGGATACTTTCTGCTCTCTCTGTTTGTCTCGTTCCCTTTCTCTGTTGCACTCACACTGTTGTCCACAGTCTCCTGTGTCTTTTCAAGTGTTTACCATGGGGGCACTGCACCTTTTGTGTGTGCATGTGTGTGTGTGTGTCAGGTAAAATACAGTAGGTATACAGAAATGAGTAAAGTCATTTTTCATGCCATACTAATGTATAATTTTTCTTGACATCCTTTTTCTAGAAAAACCCAGCACAGATCTTTGGACCAGAGCTCTCCTCCCCAAACAGCATTATCAGCCTACAATCACCCAATGTTGGGCACATATGACTCTAAAGATGACTTCCCTCTGCGCAAAACAGGTACATACGGGTGCCAAAGCTTTTCCAAGGTATTTTTTGAAATCAATATTCCTCCACCTCTTATATCCAGTGACCTATTGTATGTCCAGAAGGGAGCCCTTATCTGCCTTTTCCCTGCATTAGCAATTGAAATAGCTTATTGAGTTTCAAAGTGAGGCACATGAACCAGGAGTCAGCCAGTGGAGGATTTAAAGCAGCTCCTAAAATATTCTTTGAAAAAAGTATAATGTAAATGAGGGTGGATGAGAGCGAAATTAGAACATTAGAAACCACAAAATCGGTAAAAATGCTCCTAAATAACCTAAGTAACATGCCAACACATATAGCCACAAGCTGAGAAGTAGCAAGTAAAAGCAATTTCATTTCTTGTTTATCAGTCATAGGGAAATATTAGAGGATATAATTACAATAAATTCACACAGATACTGGCCCATTCATCCACACTCATTCACAGACATCGTAGATGAAAACTTGACTGCTCTGGAAAGCACATAAAAACCCCAGTTTCTGCCTTTTGGATGCGTCAGACTATTATTTCTCTGTCCTTCTGTCCATGTCAAGTACGGCCAAGCTGTGATTATTCACTTAGCGTCAGCAGCTGCTTTGGCAGTATCACTGCCTCCTCTCACAGCTGGAGGCCAAACTCTGTGTACTCTGCACTCCTGCCCACCTGCTGTGTGCTGGAGGCAGGAAATATTTATCTTGGCACACAACCTCAGGCAGCAAGTTTCAACTTTCAGTGACACTCAGATGTAATTCAGGAACTTCTCGGGGTGCCGGTGGTGCTGAGAAATACACACAGCTTGTAGTTTCACTGTTCATACTGACACAAGTCATACCAACACGTATACTGGACTTGAAGACAGAGAGCTGAACTGTGTTCAGAAGGAAGTGAGTGACAGTGGTCGCTACAGTTCTGCGGCGATGTGACGAGCGTAGCTGTCATACGTGACGTTTTTTCCTGTGGTGACACATGTTGCTAATGTATGCGTGTAAATTATAACTGTACGTTAAGAATTCTTTTTCTGTCTAGCAAGTCCAGGCGTACAGTGTAATCCAACAGGGCTTCATTGTCCACGTCTGAGAGGCTTTGTGATAATGGCTCTTAGAACACAGAGGGCCACTTTGAATGCTGCAGCAGGAAGTCTGTTAGGCCTTCATGACAGACGCAGACTTGTCACGGTGACCCCCTTTTCTCCCCCGTTCTTTCACACACTGTCACACACTGAAAATTTAAACCAAGCAGGAAACCCGCATGCAGTATAGTACTTTCATGTTCTTTGTTTAATCCAGGAACTTAACTACTTGACACTTGTATTAAGCACTAAAGACTTTCAGTGAGGTAGTGAATTTGTGTCAGTGGCTGTAGCACGGTGCCCGTGACCATAATGGATTCACTTCCAACCGGCTTTTTAGCCAGTTGTAAATGATCAGACGTTGTTCTCATCTAACACCCAATCCACAGACTGTTGTATTTGTTGGATTGTTAGCACATCCAGGTATTTAACTAAACGAAATCAAGCTGGTATTTTAAAGATCCAATCCCAGGCCCCGTTTTGCTGTTTGTGTTGGTGATAATGGAATTTAAATTGGATGTGCAGGCGCCCTCATGGGTTGCTCTGGCATGATTTAAGTGGCAGTTAAATAGCAAAAATGTAAATAAGAGAAATATCGGCATCTGCTTTTCCACCCACCTCACTCATTTACCACTTGGGTGTCACAGCAATCAGTAATGGATGCCAGTGATTCTATATCACCTCCATGAGAAGGCCTCATTAGTTGTAAGTATCACAAGGAAAATGTCAGTCAGCTCATATGCTCATATTCACTTTGTATACCCACAGGAGAGATGCTTAAATACTGTGATGTTAAATTTGTGGGGACAGATGTCTTTTGGAAACTGTAATTAGGTAATGTTTTTTAATCATAATGCACTGTTTATTGAATAACTGTAGACATTTACAGTCCAATCTGAGCTGGTTTATTTGCCTCCCTGCTTCTAGGAAATGTATAAATGTGACTGCTATCTATGTCTGTCTGTTTGTTTATGTCTATCTCATCTATCTAACTAATGTATCGTCCATATAGTATTTCTGGGAAACTCCACTGATGAGTTTCAGAAAACTGCTTTATTGATTTCCGTACTGTAAGTTTCCCTCGCTCTCTTCCTTTCCTTGAAAGAGCGAGACGGCTTCCCCCAGCATGACTCTTGCACCACGGGAATCCCATCTGTCGAAACAGATGAGCAGCTGATCAATATGTTATGTATCATAGAACCAGTTTCCTCCATCACTCCCATTTGAAATATTAAGCACCACTTATAGAGATGTTTTAATCTAGTATTGATATGCCATCAGATGGATAGGTTAAGAGTGTTTTACACTTGGCTGTTATGAAAAGAGACCTTAAAGGTTTTTGTTGTATTGAGCAGCACATATAAAGTCAAAAGCATCCTTAGAGAAACACTGAAACTTCACTGCTCTGATGTCTTTTATGAGACATGACATCTGTCCTGTTACATTAGGGATTTTTTAATCTGAAATAGCTCATAAATATGTATGTTATTTCACATCCTTATCCTAAAAGCTAGTATGGAAATGTCTTTGGGTTGTAGAGGCCCAGCAAAGTTTCTGCTCATCAATTAGTGACCCATCCATTATGAAAGCTGCAAGACCACAGAAGAAGATGTTGTTGCCTTACAACAAATGCTGAGAATGCTCTTTTGTGTCTGGGTCGCAGAGCACTGATGTACAGTATGATGTAATAAGGTGCCACGTCTGCCTTTGCAAGGCTTCCGGTGGGCACGTACACTACCAGTCTAAAGTTTGCATACACATCTAGGAATGAGCATGTTTTTCATGTCTTCAGTTGTGTTACCATCATTGCACATGGATTTCTAATGATCAGATCTCCTTTTAAATTAATACATTAGCATTTAGCAAACATAACATGTTATTGGAAGACTAATTACTACTAACTAATGTTTGCAGAATTTAGGTCTCTGTATGTTTATGTAAATATTCCTTTAAAAAAACAATATGAACAATGTCTACAAATTAATTCTGATCACTTTGATGTTATGAAATCTGCTTCTCTTTCACAAACATGCTCATTTCTGTGTGTGTCCAAACTTTTGACTGGTAGTGTATGTTTAGAAAAAAAGAGTAGGAGCAATAGCTCCGCTCATGAAGGAGAGATAGAGGGGATAGATGGAGGCGAGGGAAGGAGAAAGAGCTACAGTAAAATGCCAGCGTCAGCAGTAAAGCCAGTCTGGGCCCTCTGCAGTGAGTGTGTTCACACATGTGCACACTGGTGTGCTTTTGCCCAGTCGGCATTTACACCCTTCAAAGTCACTGTGTCCTGAGGTGAACACCCCCATTGTGACCATAGCTCTACCTCACTCTCCTTGTCTTTCTGTCTTACTGTTTTCCTCTAACCGTCCCCTGCTGCTTGCCACTGTCTCAGTCCACTACTCTTTTAGTTTGCCTATTTCCTAATTACTCAGGATGCACAATCGTGATCGTGCCCCTCTTCTATTGAACTACCTCTGTGTGACCTGTTTCTCTTTTCCTGGCTTCCACCAGATTGTTCACAGTTTCACCTTTGCAGTCAGAAAGTCCTATAGTTTTATAATATTTCCTGTGATATCTAGTTAATATTTAAGATAATAGAATAAAGCATATGTTAAACATAATGTTTAGCACAGATTTCTGATCATTATTTATTAACAACTTGTAGCCAGGAGGAACTGGTAAACAACCACTGACCCTGCTGTTCATAGACGACTGCACTACCAACTGAGCTACTACCGCCCCAAAACTTAAATTGAAAGAATTTGTTGTGGGACTTCCACTATTACTGACCCTTTTACTCTTGAGTTTATGTTTGTGTACTTCTATCACCTCTGGTCCACTTTATTTCATAGAGCAGTAAATCATTGCAGTGGATGGTTTTCTGATGTTTTTTCAAACTGTGTTGTAATTATTATGACAATAATTGTGGTAATGTCAAAATGTCAAACTACTACAATTCCCTGTAGAATAGACTGAAACTGAATGTACTGTTGAATGTACTGTGCTGTATCTCTCAGTCTTTTCTTCTCTTCCAGTTCCGCTAATGCATCCCATTTTACCCTGACTCACCCCATCCCTCTTAACAAAGACTTTGGAAGAGTGCCCTCCACTTAGAAGAAGCTCAAATAATTGAGTTTCATAAGTTCAGCAGCGTGGGGGGGGGGGGGGGGGGGGGGGGGGGGGGGGGGGGGGGGGGGGGGGGGG
>JAUYWH010000013.1:21075153-21086244 GCA_034779795.1 Ctenopoma multispine
GGGGCCCCCCCCCCCCCCCCCCCCCCATGTTAAAATTGAAAGTGCATTTGAAAAAGTACTTTGACATTATAGATTAGCATTTAAGTCTACAGGAAACAAGGGCCTCAGGGTCTGTAAGGTAAATCCCTACGGTGTACAAATAAGAATCATTTACTTCCACTTGGCTGTACCAAAAACTCCCAGCTCCTTCTTTGAGGCTAATGAATGTGGCATGGTCTGTTTGATACAAGGTCGTGGGACGAGCATAGGGTCAACCGTTGGTCAACTGTCCAGCTTTGACTAATTGAATGGAAGAAAGCCAGTGGAGCAGGGAATAAAGCTGCCTGTATCTGGGGTAGTCTGACAAAGAGACACCAAAGATTAGCCAGAAAAGGCCAAGCCATGCATCTGGTCCAGAATATATATATGTGCATCACTTCTTTCCATCACATGGCACTCACTAATACAGCTTTACAGCAAATCCAGAACTGGAGCATCTGTTTGCAGGAAGATGCAAGAAATCCAGAGCATGACATTCACAGATACTCATACGCACATATTAGGACACACACTGGCGGTTTTTTACAACTTAAATTGTCTGGAAACAAGTAGTGTTCATTAGCAGAGTGTGGAGACAGCATCATTAACAGTGGGGTCAAGGAAGCTGCCAAGTTGGCTGCTTCCGCTTTGTCACATGATGACGCCTAACCTCAGCTGATGAGTTTGTCAGCCAACACATACAGCGTGGCCTATAGGGACGAGCTCATTAGCCCCAGTACATGCCCGCGAACAAGCTCCCGCTTGTGTGGCCCAGCAGTCTACCACCAAGCCGAGTGTTAGAGCAACACTTGAGAGAGAGAATCTGTAATTTCCAACACATTTACAGGGCTGTAACACAGTCATATTTTTAGAATGGGTGGCTGAGTTGGAAATCGAATACTTAACCCTGGCACTGCTTGGCTGTATCCCCTTAATTATCTTTTGCACATTTGTTACATGGAATGGTATCAGACACATTTGTGGACACAAAAAACCCATGTTGACAAACCACAATTTTTTATTCTACAGTGAAACTCCTCTGCGTTTTGTGTAAGTCCTCCATTGTGTCCTTGTTCCCTTCTGTGTCTTGTCAGCCTCCGAGCCCAACCTGAAGTTTCGTTCCAGGCTAAAGCAGAAGGTGACAGAGCGTCGCAGCAGCCCTCTGCTCCGCAGGAAAGACGGTCACATCACTACTGCCAAGAAGCGGTCCCTAGACATGGCTGGTGAGTGCTCATCACACATGATTTCATCTGTTGCTTTAATTTGTTATGATGATGATGATGTGCTCAATAGTGTATTTGACACATCAATGATTTGATTTTGCCTTATCAAATTATTAATTTTGGATACAAAACAAACTATTAAAATCGATAACATCAGTCACTTTTTGTTCTGAAAGCAGACATGTATAAAACATTTAACTTCTGTATGTGTATTTTAGAGTCCGCATGCAACAGTGCACCAGGCTCCGGTCCTAGCTCCCCCAACAACAGCTCTAGTAACATCCCAAATGAGAATGGGATCACTATCTCCAGCAGCCCAGGAGAGGTAACCAGCATTGCTGCCCATGTTTGCATGAGTTTTCAGTGCATCAGTTCTTTGTGTGTATGAGGTGTGACCTCTCCAGGAGGAGACTAGCAATGTGTGTGAGTGTGTGTGAAAAGTAATGTACTGTATGCAACACGGTCTTTCTTGTGTTAAAACCGTTTTTTTATATTATATGTATTTTATTGTTAATGTTGTGTGGTTGTGTGTGTCCAGGCCTCCCTGCTTCATAGGTTGGCTAGAGAGGGTTCAGTTAGTCAGCTCTCTCTATACACCTCCCCTTCTCTGCCCAACATCACCCTGGGACTGCCAGCTACAGGTTCAGCTAACACTGTAAGTAACCTCAATACACACTATTATACCATTCTACAAGATAGCATTACTCATAAGCATAAACGCTCATACACGTTCAACAAATGCTCAGTTTACTGTAGAGTAAAATGTAGCTCTGTCTTTCTGGAGGCTCATCACTGATTTTTGGCATGACTTTCAGGTCCCTCTCTCTCTCTGATTGATTTTCTCCCGCTCACTCCCTCTTTGTCTCGTTTGACCCTTCTGTTTTTGTCCATCTGTCTCTTTCTGTGTCTGCCGGCCTCTTTTCTTCTACATCCTCGTGTCTCAATCTCTCTTTATTTTTGTAGGTGGTGTCAGGACACCAAGATGGAGAGAGTCATCTGCCTGCGCTGCAGCAGGGCATTCCTCTGACGCCTCCCTTCCTGCCCGCTGCTCACTTGCCTTCCTACTTGGCATCTTCAGCGTTGGAGAGGGAGGGGGCTGGGGGGGGCACAACTGGTCACAACCCCCTTCTTCAGCACATGGTACTGCTGGAGCAAGGCCATAATCCAATGGGTCAGTGTTTACTGCAACTTTTATTTTCCTTACTGAACACTTATACTGTACATGTACAGTTGTACATATTTGTTCTATCATGGGTTTACTTCATTTGACTAATGTAATACATGCACAGGAAGTATTACTGGAAGATTTTATTATCAAAGTGTCAATAATGTCACAATACATGTTTTATCCATCCATTATCTTTACCTGTTTATTATTAAGGGTGAGAGGCATAGTAGCTGATTCCAGCTGACACTGGGAGAGAGGTGGAGTACATCCTGAACAAATCACCTCATTCTCACATCATTCTCACCTACAGGCAAATTAGCGTCACCATTTAGCCTAACCTGCATGTCTGTCTGGCTTTGGGATGAACATTTCATTCAAAAGTTTAATTGCAGGGATTTTTAGATGCTGGAAAATCATTAAACACAGAAGTCCATGAGGCACTGGACACAGGCCATAAAACATAAGAAAGAATGGTCAAGCTACTCAACTGCAGAAATATTTGAAATAATAATAAGAAATGGCATTAAATCTGTGTTTACCACAGTTGGTCTTAGTGGCCTTCCACTACCATCACCGTCTGTCTCCAAGCTTGCGCGGAGCCACCGTCCCCTGGGGAGAACCCAGTCGGCCCCTCTGCCCCAGCAACAGTGTGGACAGGCCCAGGCCCTGCAGCAGCTTGTGGTCCAGCAGCAACACCAGCAGTTCCTGGAGAAACACAAGCAAATATTCCAACAGCAGCAGCAGCAACACATCATCAACAAGGTAGCGCAGTGTGTGTTTACATGGCTTAATACTGCATGTGCACAGTTAAACAGGTGTGATGGTGCAGCCAGCATCACGTCTCCGTGTGCTTGACAGTATTCCTTCCTTTACGTGACGCTGATTCGGTTTCTGTCTGTGAATCCTGTCTTTGCTCTAAGAGCAGGATGAATCAGCCTGCAATCAGCAAGCCTTCCAGTCCGTCTTTCTTGTCTGTGTTCATGTATCCCTACTTCTCCCTGTCACCCTGGCAACTGTGCCCGAGAGGAAGCTGCCTCCATATATGGTCACACAGGAAATGTGATTTACTGTATCATTGTGGGTGTGTTTGTGGAAGTGTGTGTATGTGCAAGTAAGTGATGAAGGGAGCTGAAGCAGTATAAGGTCACTGTACAGAGGGAGATGTTTGTTTGTGCATGCATGTGTGTCTGTGTCTGTGTGTGCATGCAAGCTGAAGTTCCTGTAGGATTAAGCATCATTATGTCTGTGTTGTTTAGCTGTTGCTGACTCCCTCTGCACCTATTCTCTAGGCTCTTGTGAGTCCAGCTAATTAAGTTAAGCTCAAGTGTAAAACCAGGTTATTTTCATGTAACAGTAAGTAAAACAGTGTTAATGCTCTTTTTCAGGAAACTTAAAATGTGAATGTGCAAATGTAAGCTATAAGTTATATATTATATATTAAAAAAATTTAACTGCGTTTGAACTGTTAGGAAAATTGTAATACATTCTCTGGAGACGATTGAATGCTGTTATTTATATGGCAAGATAAAAGATAAAAAATCAGAAGATACTAAAGGCAAGATAATAATCAGATCATACAGTGCGGCTGATGCACAATATATATCTACAGAAACTAATGCAAAAGCTTGCCAAACTAGCAATGGTGGCTTATGAAGAGCTGTATGTAGTTATGTTTGATTGTCTGCTCCCATGTGCTCCTATTTTGTGTAAAGTTTACAATTAAAACAACAGCTCAAACAAAAAGATAACTGACTGACACAGGAGTATTGAGCAGACAGTGACCACAAGGCCAACATCACATGGACATGGAGAAATACTTGATCTGTTTTTCAAACAGTTATTCCTAAAATTCTGGAAAATTAGATGTTTATAATGTCAAAAATGCAAACCAGATGTGTAAATTCCAGTCATGGTTTCTGTTGAATCACTGAGAATCTGCACCAAACATTTAACTCTACAAGAGAACACAGCTATACATTATTACTTCATTAACTTTGTGAGGGCACAAATATGGATGTTTTAAAAACTGTACTGTAGCTGTGATTCATTGAATAGTTTGCCTTTGTCAAACCTTTGTATTGTTTTACCAAAAGGCAAAATCTATGATTAAACCAGAATAATCCAAGGTGAGTGAGCTATGTAATAGTGCCACAGATGATGCTTAATCAAAGTATTGTCTGATTTATTTTTTCTTTTATTCTGACTTTTTGCATTTGACGTCTTTGTTCCTCAGTGCCAGTGGCAAACTGTGGCAAACATTAGCAAAACGGGTGACAGGTTGGTGTGTTTATCACACTTAAATGTTTTAGATCATCAAACAAATTAAAATATTAGAGAAAGATGACACAAGTAAAGATAAAATGCGGTTTCTTAATGAAGGTGCTTATTAATGAGGAGGAAAAAAATCCAAAGCTACGTGGCCCTGTGTGTAAAAGTGACATAAATTAACTGTGGTGCATCACATCTTTGGAACATTGAGGTCAATTTCTGTAGCCACACCCAGACCTGATCAACGAAGAAATAACTAAATTAGGACCTGTCTGACAAAGTCGGGTAGACCAAAAGATCCTCAAAAGCCAGACATTATGCCGCGATCCAAGGAAATTCCAAGTAATTGAGATTTATCAGTCTGGAAAAGGTTATAAAGCCAATTCTAAAACTTTGGGACTCCAGCGAACCACAGTGAACCACATTAT
Source organism: Ctenopoma multispine (assembly GCA_034779795.1). NCBI lineage: Eukaryota > Metazoa > Chordata > Actinopteri > Anabantiformes > Anabantidae > Ctenopoma > Ctenopoma multispine. Next base: position 21,080,259 of record JAUYWH010000013.1, read on the forward strand.
CCACAAATGGTGAGCCTTCCCAGGATTGGCCACCCGACCAAAATTACCCCAAGATCAGCAACGGCTCATCCAAGAGGTCCCAAAAGACCATAGATCAACATCCAAAGAACTGCAGGCCTCACTTAGTGTTCATGACTCCACCATAAGAAAGAGACCAAAATCGCATCCATTGCAGAGTTCCAAGACGAAAACCCCTACTCAGCAAAATCAACATAAAGGCTCGTCTCAGTTTTGTCAGAAAACATCTTGATGATCCCCAAGACCTCTGGGAAAATACTCTGTGGACTGGTAAAACAAAAGTTGAACTTTTTGGAAGGTGTGTGTCCCGTTACATCTGGTGTAAAAATAACACAGCATTTCATTAAAGGAACGTCATACAAACAGTAAAACATAGTGGTGGTAGTGTGATGTTCTGGGGCTGGCTTGCTGCCTATTAGACAACTTCTTTGTCTAATATTTAAAATTGTTTGAAGATCTGAAACATCAACATACAAAAAATAGGAAACACTTTTTCTAATATTAATATTAATAATATTAATATACAATGCTGCAGACATACTGTAGCAGCTGTATCCACGGTCTATTCTTACAGAATGACTCACTAAATAGAATATATGTTTTCAGCTAGTCACTGCCTTTGTTTTGCTTTTTACTGTCTTTTCAAGAACATGTAAGTAGCTACAGGAAGTGCTAGTGATGGCTGCATAATGAAATCAGGTTTATAATATGAAGATGTGTACACTCGTGCTACAAGTATTCGAGTGTTATGTTATTTTTAGATGCATTTATTTACCCTCTTCACCACTGAAGATCCACCACTTTGCACAACATGAATCGTCTGTTGCCTTCCTTCCTCTCCTTGTTCACATTTTCAGTCAAGTCAGCAATGAAAGAGAACCTTCCTGTCAACTAAAATGTGGCCTTAACAGTTCAGCATGTTGGCAGCAAAGAAAGAAATTAAAGAATCTTAAATCTTGGAACAGTTCCAGCTAAAGCAACACTGTGGTATATTCAGTCAAGCACCTTTCCTCCTCCCTCTTCCAACTGATTCAACAGGCATATTTAGTGTATGTCCTACTTAAGGATCAACTATTTCCTCTGCGAAAGAGGAGGGATAGAAAGAGAGAAAAACAAGAGAGAGAGGAAGAGAGAGTCCGTGCAGCATTAGTGGATGAGTGTTTTGAGTTTGTTTGGAGAAGAGGGACTGGGATGAGGCAAGAGCCTGTTCTCTGACGTCAATGGACTGTTCCCTGGGCAATATGCCAGCCAAATGTGTGTATGTCTTTTTTTTTGTGTGTTCCATGCACAGTCAGTGGTCCGCTCCAATCATGACCTGCACATCAAGGTTGAGGTCTCTGACAACAGGGACAGTTCTTCCTCTCTTTCTCCCTCAGGCCCTTCGCTCAGTTTTGTATAGACTCCAGTATTAGTGAACTTAACTATGTAAATTACAATTAGTCATAGAGTTTCTTTGAGGAGTTTTGAAAAAAGAAAAAAAGACCAATCAGAGTTCAGAGTACAGATCAGATCTATGTCTGTGTGCACGGAAAGTACAAGTGCCCTTTTGCATTGTTTTTGTACTCAAAGCAAATCAGCCATTTTTGGAATGAAAAACATCATCAGTGGACCAACACTTAAAAAAGTTAAAGTTTTCTGGCGTCATATTTTTTTTATTTCAACAGGCCTTTGTAAAAAAAACTTCTCACCCCAACTTCACTTTTCCTCCATCTAGATAATGTCCAAGCCCAGCGATCAGGTCTCAGCTACAGGTTCCAGCACCTCAGGGCCAGCCAGGCAACACCAGAGTCACCCAGAGGAGACAGAAGAGGAGCTGAGGGAGCACCAGGGGCTGTCCTCCTCCTCCTCGTCCTCCTCTTCTACCTCTGCACAGGAGCTGGGTCCTCTGCGGGGACTGGTCATCAAGCAGGAGCCCCCAGACCTCCAGGAGCAGGAAGAGAGAGAGCAGAGGGAGAGACAGGCTGAGCAGGACTTCTTGTTCCGACAGGTTAGGGTGAGGGATGGGAAGGGGGAGAAGGTGAAGGGCAGGTGCAGGAAGCAGTGGGAGCGAGAGTAGAAGAAGATACAGGTAAAGCAGGAAGAGAAAAATGATACAGAAATAAAATGATTAGTGGAGAAGGAGGAGAACAGTGAGATATAAAGCAAATGATAAAATCAGATTCAGTTTAAATGCACATTCCACGAGGCCAATCAGTTTATCTGTCAAAGTAAGAATGAACATGAAACTGATCTGTAAATAGATTTCATACTTACATGTATCTGATGGTGGAAACAGCTTCCATCTCTTACCTGTACTAATACGCTATGATAATAACATTTTCCACCAAGTTATACAGAAGCACCTACACACACCGCACATCCTGCTGACACACAGTAGTGTGTGTTACATTACAGATTAAGACGTGTACCTCCTCCACACTAGTCCTTAGCACGACTCCATACATAGTCTACACTCTCACAGAAACCCTCTGTTCACTAGTTTTCCATGGAACCAATACAACATGTGTTGTGTGCGTTTATATGGCACACAATCTAACTGCGGCCACACAAATGCACACCCATGCCCAGGCAGGACATTATGTCCTCCTCTGTGTAGCCCATCCCTGCTGTCCGCACAGCCAAATTCAATCAGGCGCTCCTAGTGTGTAAGCGGCGAGCGTAGTGAGCATAGTGTAAGCAGACACGCCCATCAGAACATAGCAGCAGGAAAGCTTTGTCACAGTCTTTTGAGTGGAGAGAGCACAAGTGTTTATGTCAGGTACATATAGACACTTTCCAAGCACTGACATGACACACTTTGAGATAAAATCATTAGTAGATGTTTCAAAGCTCAACTGATTTCTCACTTTGCTTGTGGTTTTATAACCGTAATGTGAACTCTTTATGTTGCAGCCTATTTAATGTGTACTGTGGCATCTTTAGAATTAGCAAGGATCCATTGCCCCCTTCTGGCAACAGGAAGATATTACAGTCAACTGTCACTCAGTGCATGCTACTGTGTGTGTTTGTGTGTGAGAGCAGCAGGCTCTGCTGTTAGAGCAGCAGCGGATCCACCAGCTGAGGAACTACCAGGCCTCCATGGAAGCAGCCGGGTTATCTGTGAACTTTGCTGGACATCGCCCGCTTTCCAGGGCTCAGTCATCTCCAGCCTCAGCCACCTTCCCTTTGGTGGTACAGGAGCCACCTGCCAAGCCTCGATTTACTACTGGTGTGTTGAACATGATAAGAGTCATACACACTGCAGCTACACATACAGTGAAATGCTGCATTTTATTTGTATGTGTATGTATGCTCACCACTTAGAAATTCATTACTAAGTGAAGTGACAATTTAATGATACTGTTTGACTGTGTGATTACAGGTTAGAGAAAACTTTTCCCTGGAAATACACAGTGTGATGAGCATTGCTGTGGTTGTGTGTGTGTGTGTGCACAGGGCTGTTGCTATATTTCCCCCTGACAGTATAAACCCTGTAATGGTTTAATTTATCACACAGAATCACATCAACTAATCTCTCTGGTCTCTCGTCACATGACCTGTTTATGAGGAAGCAGATGCAATAGATAATCACATCATAATGTTTTACAGTGTGATTATAGAAATCATATTGTCCTGTCCTCTTTGTCTGACATACAAACAACAACTTTACATTTGTTTGTGGATGTTTGTCATGGTTTGTGTATTTCCCAGGACTGGTTTATGACTCTTTGATGCAGAAGCACCAGTGTATGTGTGGTAACACCACCAGTCATCCAGAGCACGCTGGCCGCATCCAGAGTATCTGGTCCAGACTACAGGAGACAGGCCTCAGGGCGAATTGTGAGGTAAGACAAGGGGACACATTTTGGCTATTATGAGAGTATATCTGGTCGTATTGTCTTGTAAAGCAAGTAAACAGCATTCAAAGATTTGTTTTAACATCTCAAACCACCTCATGTGGATATTTGTTAAGAATCGTTTTAGTTCTTAGTTCTTTAGTTCTTGACGATAATGTATCTTTCAATTAACAAATGCTGTTTGTTATACTTACCAGAAGGGGGCAGTGTGAAACCATTTACTGACACTTGTTGACTTTGCCAAAGAACACCACACACTTTGAGGTTATGACTTGAAAATGATCCAGAATTAGTTTCCCCTCTCAAATCCTGACCTACAGGCACCATTTGGCCTTTTTATATACACTTCTTGTTTCTGATTTTACAACACAACATCTTGCACTTTACACAGTGCTGTATGAGAGTTGCTTCACTCCACTCTTATCATGGAGACTTACATGAAGATAGTCAGACTAATCTTTTTCTTTTTCTGTGCACAGTGTATCCGTGGCAGGAAGGCGTCATTGGAGGAGCTACAAACAGTTCACTCTGAAGCCCACGTCTTGCTGTATGGAACTAACCCACTGCGGCAGAAACTAGACTGTAAGACATAGATTAACACTTGCACACATTAACACACACTGTCGTTCCAAATGTGCACTGCTCCACCACAGGCCAAGTGAAGCCAAAGATGCAGAGAACTACAGAGTACACAGGTTACACACAGTATACACCAAGTATACATGCGACATTACTGTTAGTACGCTTCTCATGCCTATTTAGGAAGACTGACGTCTACAATGAATATGCAGCACCTGTTAAAGGAATAGGCTTTAAAGCTTAAACCGTGTCATACCAGGTACGGTGATAAGGTGAGGAGCCGCTGAAGCTGTTAAACGAGAAGTGGCATAGGCTGCTTATTCCTTTAAGTCTGGCTTGTGTGGCTTAAGTGCAGGTGTAGTCAGGATGGCATGTGCGCGTGCGCGTGTGTGTGTGTGTGGGTGTGTGAGTGCATGCACTAAAACCCGTGGAGACATACATTTTCCTTAACATTTCTGCTTACGGAGAAGTGTTCAGATTCTCTAAGGCTCAACACAGGCAGGTTTTCTATGTGGACATGTACTGTTTGGAAGAAATCGTTTTAGCTATTTATTTTCCATATATCAGAAATGTAAAGTTTATTCATTTTAGTTTTCTATGACAAAACAGATACATCCCTGGACTTAAATCTTGACTCCCCCTGGCCGGGGTGAGGCTTTGATTGTGACTGCAATGAGATACTTTTTTTTTTTCATCACCTCACCCAATTAAAGCATGCCCCTGTGTACTCATGCTGTTAGATTAGGTCAGAAAGTCAAATGCTCAGTTTCAGGGGTCATGCACCCTGTTTGTGCCTGCAAATCCACAACGTTACCTCCTAACCTCTTATCCTTTCTTTCTTCATTTCTCTGTTACGTTTTTTAATTCTCATTTTCTTTCTCTGTGCCTCAGGTTCAGTGAACCCCATGTTTGTGAGGTTACCGTGTGGAGGCATCGGCGTAAGTCATGTTTCTTTTCTGTCCGTAAATGTGTCCTTTTAAGTGCAAACACATCCGTTTTGCAAGTATTCCCAGTCCAATTAAGTATTTATAATTCGTGCGTCTGATATTACTTGGAAATTACCGGTGTTAGTCATGCTGGTTTATTCAGTGGAAAATTGTTGTAATAGACTGCTACGTTTTTACGGCATCGTGTTAATCTAATCAATACCCAACTGCCAGTGCTCCATCTGAGGCTGTAATGACAGAAATCAGCATAGTTTCAGCATCATCAAATAGTAGTATAATAACTGTTTCCTTCGCCCACTCTTTCTCTGCCCCCTGCCTTAATAATGGTCCCATTTGTTCTTGTTCCACCAAACAAACGCACACAGGCACACACACAGGCAGACACACACACACACACACACACACACACAGGCAGACACACACACACACACACACACACACAAACACTGCCCCTCAAGGACCAGAGGCAACAAAAGCTGTTGCTTGCCTTTCCGCTGTGTTTGTAATTAGAACCAGATGTTTTGGAGCAGTGTGTGTGTGTCTGTGTCTGTGTGTGTGTGTGTGTGTGTGTGTGTGTGTGTGTGTGTGTGTGTGTGTGTGTGTGTG
>JAUYWH010000013.1:21086344-21138980 GCA_034779795.1 Ctenopoma multispine
TGTGTGTGTGTGTGTCTGTGTGTGTGTGTGTGTGTGTGTGTGTGTGTGTGTGTGTGTGTGTGTGTGTGTGTGTGTGCACTTGGTTTGGTGGGGGGTATGTTTTTGTTTGTGTGCTTAGCAGTGTGTTTGGGGATGTTTGTGTGCTAAGGCAATGATTTAAATGGTTGCTCAGGGTTGGAAGTGCTGTCTTTGAAATGAATATCTTAGAGCAGTTGCACACCTGTATGTGTGCGTGTGTGTGTGTCTTTGTCTCACTTACACCTACGTCCATATACATTTCCCTTTACTCGCTCTTTCATATCTCTTCTGTGCCTTCAGACTGTCTCTCTCTTTCTCTTTCTTCTTCTCTCCCTTCGTCTTGGGGCTTACTGTTGCTTGTATAGTGGGAACAAGAAGAACCCGAGCACTGCGCTGCCCTGTTCTGCTCTTTATAATGGCAAATGAGACTAAATTGTTGTCTTCCTGTCATACACACACACATACAAGTTACCAAACACAGACACACACACACTTAGAGAGGAAGGGGGCAGAAATTAGGCTGTCAGCCCGTGGAGAACCATCATTCCGTCATACCAGCACGTTCCCGCTCTTTTCTACCTCTGACACACACACACACACACACACACACACACATAGGCACACATTGTTTCCCTTTCACTTTTCCTGCCCAGCCTGTGTCTCACTCCTAGCTTGAGGCACAGCTAAGATCAACATGGGAAATAATAAAACCACCCAGCCTCCGAATGCTGCTTTAGAGCAGCATCTGTTTGTGCTCATTAACCTGACTAGTATATGTGATTCAGTTTCACATTCGGTCACTCACCTCACTCACTTGGCTCTTCACTTGTTCTCAATCACTGACTCTGCTACTACATACTGAGATCCACTCACTCCCTGTTTAACTCTCTTGACATCAGTCAGTAATCAACAACACTTTTCTATACCTCCACACTCCCTTTTTATCTAAATCTAAGGGAAATGCTCCACAGTTTTACTTTATGACAAACGCTTTCTTGGCACAACTTAAAAAGAGCCTTGTTTTTATTCTTGTGGATGTTATTATGGAGTCCTCGTCCAGCCTTGTCACCCCTGTCACTGGAGACCAGCGGAAAGCCGTCTGGCTGCGAAGCAGTAAAGTTGCTTGACACGCTGAGTTGTTGAAGGTGTGAGAAGCAGACTGGGTGGCGAGGGTTAGGGTGCTGCTTGGCCAGTTGACTGATGGAAAGGCCGTTAATGTGGATGAAAGGGCAGGCTGTCTGACAGAGCGGATGACTGGCAGGCTAAAGTTAACACATTCAAAGGAGAAGAGCCCTGGGTTTAAATCACAAAGCCTCACTATAGCTCTGATATTGTCCACTCCACACATGTGTGTACAGTTGAAACATATTGACACACAGACCCTCCTTTTCTTCTTATCCTCTGCCAGCTTATTCTTACTGTGTTTATCGTGTGCTCCATCTGCCTGCAGTATCTGCCATGCTTGATGGAGGGTGTGTATATTATCCTGTGCATGAGCCTGCGTACAATCAATCACATGGAATATTGTGGTCCATTTGGCATGTATGCACGTGTGGGGATGTACTGTTGCTATTGGTGCTGAAGGCCATCCGTGCCTCAGCATTAATCAGGCTTGACCACTGAATGGTTGCTCTGTGACTGAACATTCTCATACACACAGGGCGCCTGCACACGCACGCACACACACACACACACACACACAATTTTAAAACGTTACCTTGACCTTAAAGTTGGCGTATATGTAGTTACAATCAATGAAAGTGATTCACCCATTATGAATTAAGAAATATTTCATATTTTCATCTTTTTCATTTTTCTTCCTTTTTTCAAATTCAACCTTTATTTGTTGAATAACATGTTAAAACAAAGAATTATAGTATCCAGCTGCTCCTGCTGGTGAGCTTAAATAAATGTTCGGAAAGTCTGTTCTGGTACGTGCCGATCTGACCATTTGTCTGTGTGATTAATCTTCTAAGTATGTTTTACTGCCTTGTAGTTTCTGTCTCTATTGTTTAACAAGCTAAATGATTAAAAATGTGCTCACAGTTTTACAATTGCTGTCACACCGAAGCATTGTAAACCATGCCGTCAAATATCCCTTAACTCCTACATAAAAGGAAAAAAAATACAAAGTCTGACTTTTTTTTTTGCTCCATTTAAAGATTGTGATGTAAACAAGACGTGTGTGTTGGCAGGTGGACAGCGACACCATTTGGAACGAAGTCCATTCATCCACTGCAGCTCGTCTGGCCGTCGGCTCTGTGGTGGAGCTGGTCTTTAAAGTAGCAACAGGAGAACTCAAGGTTAGTTCGATTATCTTTTTGATGGGGGTACAGTGTCGATTCTTTTAGGGATTGGAATGACTAAAGGATGATTTTTGCTTCTATGTTAACTTTATGTGTGTGTTCCTTTAATAACCTTTTAAAGATGAAGCCAACATGAAACTAAGCTTAGAAGGGCATCACAAAATAATCCATGAGTAAAACTTTGATTTGCCATCAGTGCTTCGTTAGTCAGTAAAATTTTTTACAAATAAAGGGAAGCAGAGCTAATGCAAATAAAATTCACGATTCACAATGTAAATGTTTATTAAACATTTTAACATTCAATGCTCCCAACATGTCAAAAACAGAGAAACCTCCTTCCAGAATCATTTACTCTAAAGTCTCGTTAGCACCTTCCAGACAGACACCCCACCCCTATCATGCCTTGCCCACCAGCCAGCCTTCCTGTGTCTGTGGCGAAGGCTGCTTACTGTTTGAACCCAGCAGGGAGGCCCGGCGCGCAGGCACTGCAAACGCTAACGTGCCCACTAACAGGCCCGCTTTATTAGTATTACACCACAGCCACCTGCAGTGCAGCCGTCACACTCAGCGTTAGCTTAGCACCAACATACCACAGACTAATGACATTCCTTAAAGAAACAGTAGCACAACATGCTAAAACTCACATGGTTTTTAGCTGCATGTGCCTGTATGTACAGCCAAAAACCTCCTATGTGCGTGTCAGTTTATTAGGAATAAATAGTCTGGTCTGCCTATACAGCACATTGTGTGATTGGACATATCACAGTTTAAACGGAAAATTTCATGTATTGTGCAATCTAGCAGCAGAAATACGGGATTAACATGATACGGACTTCCTCCTACTAAGGGTTAAGGTTCACATGTATTGACTTGCCCTCATCTTAACCTTATCGTAACACATACATACACATATGCATATGCTCACACACATGCATGTACACACATACAGATGGTTCTTTGACAATCCTCTGCAGCCAAATGACCAAATTCCACCTGCACCAGCAACTCTCTGAACTCCACAGAATGCCATAAATCTACTCAAGGCGCACACAGTTACACATTTCTGTCCCTCCATCTGTGCTTTCCGTTTCCCTCACTATGTCTATTTTGATCCTCTCATTTTTTCCTCTGCACGAATAAACATATTCTGTCTCACATACACTCATCCGCATGCTGCATTGTGTAGCCCCCTTTAAGCGGGTGTCCTCAAATCAGCTGAGGCACTTGTCTCTACAATAATCTCCCGGCAGGCTGCTAATCCACAACAGCTGACTCAACATCATTAGTCCAGCTTGCCTCGCTCTGCATCAGGCCGAACATCTATCTAATGTCCCCACATAGCAGTGGGAGCCCCAAAAACACTTGCTGGGAGTCCCGCAGGTCCTTGCCTTAACAAAGCTCCCCTTAACTGACCTGATGCAAGCATCTGTTACTGTGTGTTTGTGCGTGTGTGCGCGCGCGCGCATATACTCATGTGCATGTATTCTTTTGCATTTAGTAATCTTGAACTAAGTGATTGTGCTAATTTACTATTATACTATAAATGTACTCATTTCTATGGAGCACAGCAGTGTAACTCTGTGTAATGTGCTGTGTGTGTTTGTGCATATCTTTGTTTTCCCCTCACAGAATGGTTTTGCTGTAGTTCGACCACCTGGACACCACGCTGAGGAGAGCACGCCAATGTAAGTAAAGATCAGATCCGGCCTGTGTAACAGCAGCTTTGTCAAGCTTTTTCAAAGCTTATAGTGCTTTCTCACTGTCATCTCTCTTCTGTGTTCTCATTTTCAGGGGGTTCTGTTACTTTAACTCAGTTGCCATAGCAGCCAAACTCCTGCAACAGAGGCTGAACGTCAGTAAAATTCTCATCGTGGACTGGGTAAGCTCCACACCATTGCTGTACTGTAAATGATAAACCCTGTGGATTTTAATGACCCTTTGTATGATTAAAACAAAATCTAAATCACCAGATTTGAGAGTTGTTAGAGTTTGTTGTTATGGACTTTAGGAATTTGTTCTGAATCAACATCCACAACCCCTATGCATTGTGTTTGTGCGAGAGAGAGAAAGGGCTCAGCGTTGAGCTGTTTACACCTGCTATTTAAACCTGCCTTTTTTTTCTCTCAAAAACAAGACGGATTTGTTTTTGAGAGAATATGACAATTCTTGGCCGTGTCCAGGATCATTGCTCTACGGTGGTGTTCCCAACTGGTCAAAGCCTTTCCCCGAAGCCTTTGAAGGTCCTTTTCATTTCCGCTCAGTCTGTCACAGGAACTTTAAGTGCAGCTAGCAAACTCATTGTCATGCCAGTCTGCCTCTGGTCGACCGGGACATTTTTAGGTTTGGAGTATTAAAGCATTCTTGGTATATAGACAATGAGGTCATATAAATTGATGTCATGTCGTTGGCAGAAGTGAATCACTATTGAAGCTGACCGTTTTTTAGAATCGTGCTGAGCGTCCCTTTCTGACATTACAATAGATTGCAGCTGAAATTCAGATCTATCCTATCCAATCACCTAGGTTAATGAACCTGTCCCTGTTAAACTAACTCACCTCCTTAGACCCTTTTGTCACAGGAAAGTTGCTGTAATATATGTTTTGTTGAGTTGGTTGATTTGACAGTTCATTTAATGTTCAGGAATATGTAATTGAAAAATAAACATGCATATTTTCTTTCTTAATCAGGCGTTTTCTATATCCAGTACAAGCTTTTGCACTGTCTCATTTTTCATTTTAATGTTTCCAGGACGTTCATCATGGTAATGGCACCCAGCAAGCCTTCTACACAGATCCCAGTGTTCTTTACCTGTCGCTGCACCGCTACGATGATGGAAACTTCTTCCCCGGCAGCGGGGCACCTGACGAAGTGCGAACAACCACCAATCTCTCTTTCTGCTTTCTTGACCACCTGTTTGTCTGAATTTATGCTTAACAAACTCAGCTGTATGTGTGTTTGTCTGTGTGTGTTTATGCCTTTTAGGTGGGCAGTGGAGCAGGTGTAGGCTTCAATGTGAACATGGCTTTTACTGGAGGACTTGAACCTCCCATGGGCGATGCAGAATATCTTGCAGCATTCAGGTAAAACAATAATATCACTGGTTTCTTTATGATAGTAGATGGGCACACTGAAGTGTGTAACCATCTTATAGAAAAACTTGGCAGTTCCAGTCAGACTGTAACTTATGTCAAATGGTCTATCAGGAGCTGTTGAGGAAGTTCCTCCTCATGCCAGACCTGATTTCTATTAGGTTCACTGTCTGGAGCTATTTATAGCGTTCCTCACCCGTGACCTCATACATGCACTCCCAGATTTGAAAGGCCTAAAAGCATTAAGGCATGGACTCATCACAGACATGTACATGTCTCTTACACATTTCAGGGTCATACAGCTGGCAGAAGCAGGTCTAGATTGGTTCCAGCCCTCTTTGAAGATGAATGTATGCTTGTGACCATGTGTCCATCTGACCTGAGCCAAAAACTTCAAACCAAAAAGCCACTGTCTTCTCGCAGCTTTCAGCACGCAATCTCCCGGAAACACACCTTAGCCCGTTAATGCACCCCAGACCCCGTACCGGTCTCTCATGCGCCCTCTTTCCACTTTGTATTCTTTTTTGCCACCCTTCTGTGTGCATGTGCACTGATGACAACCACCTAATATATATCACACTGGAGATATTTACAATCCATTACGAATGCAGTATGAACCCAAGAACGCCATGATATATTGTCTCAAAGTATTAACCACAGAACACATAGAAAACTAATAGATGTATAAAGTATAAAAATAAACTCTCATCACATTTATTTCATTGTTAAGATGATGATGTTGATCATCATCAAGATCCAGGATCTTCCAAAACAAGCCACAGTGGTTCAAGGGATTCAGTTAGTTCCTATGACTCTGTGGATTCAGGAAAAAAATTATATATGCCACTTTTAGTTGTTAACATTCAGGAATGTGTGTAGCTATAAAATGCTGTAATTCTAGGAATACATTGTGTAGTATAACTGAATAAATTAATTTAAAAATACATCCCTCATATATGAGTGTATGTTGGAAGATTTTTATTTTAATTTGAAAGATTATTTAGTTGTTTTCTAATGCTTTCACTTTCTGCATATTCAGCATTTCAGCATTAATAACTGATGGCTGAGAGTGGACCAAAATAATGCTTTATTGCAAAATAGCCGCAGAACAAAATACAGTTTTCACTTGTTTATTTTTAGCCTTTTCATGGTGTTGCTGTGCTCACAAGAGATACACAAATGCAGCGTAAGACTAGATATCCTCATTTTAGTCATGTGGGTCATACTACAGAAATATAGGATCCACAAATTTCCATAATGCTTTTTGGCTTTTAAATGCCTACTTCTCTCAAACACCACACCAGTTAGTGGATGTTTGGTTACAAATGTGAAGCCCTCGCTGAAAAAATATGCCCAAGGCCACAGACGACATTATACAACTTTTTTTTTTTTAGTTCAGCTGTGTCATACTCCATGAGAAGCAAAAACTAAAGTTCATGTGTAAAATTGGTTGGTTACCCCCCTTAAGCTCTTCTAAGGGATTTGTTGGAGATTTTCCATCTGTATTTGAGCAGTGCATATTTAATTTAGTTAGTAATGCATCATGCTTCAGTTAAACCAACCCACTCTGTTAACATTAAATCCCTAAACCACTTGTTATACACTTTTGGTATGTCATCGGGAGTACATGCATGCCTCTGAGTGAATGTTTATACTAGGAAGCGTGTATTGTCTCTGTGTTCTCTGTTTATGTAATTGTAGCTTATTAGGTCTGTGTTCTTTGCATTATGGACATGATCCAAAAATCGAAAATGAACGAGACTGAGAGTTTGGGTGTGTATCACCTCAGACCTGGCGTCATTAATCCCCTGCGGCTGTAGCAGTATTAGACAATATATAGGCGCCACAGGATAGCACAAAACCTGTCTCGCAGTTCATAGATCGGCCTTGTGTGCACATATACACATTCCATGCTTGTACACATGCACACGCAAAGTAACACAGATACAGAGAGTTAATTGTCATGTATGTATGTATAATGCAGATGTTGCACACAAGGGTGTAGGAACATGCACAGCTGCACAAATGCTCATACATGCAGCTTTTACATCAGTGGAATGACACCTGACACACATAACCCCCCCCTCTCTCTCTCTCTCTCTCTCTCTCTCATTCAGTCTCATTGTTTATCTTGGTATTTTGGTCATCTCCTTCCTCCTTCTCTTTCTTGAGGATGGAATGCGTGCCTTGCAGCCGGCACCTTCATATTTCTCTGCTGGCCTGTGCCACGTTGCATTTGCAGGGGATCAAGCCTGAGCCTCTAGAAAGCACAGAGAAAAAAAAAGATAAGAAAATTGGCCCTAATGAAAACCAGAAGCACCGTCTCTCTTTCTCCCTCCCTCTCTCTCCCTCTCTCTCTCTCTCCCTCTCCCTCTCTCACCTCCTCCTTTCACTCCGTCTTTTGCCATGAACTTGGAAAGACGAGAGAGGACGAGAATTAAACTTAATTCAAACCAGCTCTCTGCAGCTCCAGATGACAGGGCTTTGAAGTGTAAGTGTGCGTGTGTGAGTTTTTCGCTCTCTTATTCTCTCTCTCTTCTCCCGCTCTCCTCTATTTTTTTATGAACGAAGGGGGAAAGCCTTAAAGCGCTGTAATTTAACCTGTTGTTGACTGGTTTAATGAGCGCTGCGCCCTCTAAAGGACAGTATATGTATTTTTCGTGTGCCGTGGGTGAAGTTGAATCTCACCAATTACAATAGATCTAGGTTTGGCCTACTTTTAGGAACCTTGGAAGTGTGCGTATCTGTCATACTTGAAATCATGTCCATCCTATACAGGTCTACATGGTCCATGATGGTGGAATTAGCTATCCAGTTTTCTTTAAATGTCTGACTTTTTTGTTTGTTGTTTTGTACCTCATTTATTGCTTTGCATAAAAGTATGTGCAAGATGACTAAATATAAATGTAATTAGTTGGAGCATAGCAAATAAAAGGAAGGCCCTTAATTGGTTGCTAATCATAAGTATCAATAATTAATCTATAGATTCAAAGAAATCTGAGTGGGTTTGATGGGCAAAAGGAGATATTTTAAACGTGCTTCTTATCTGTTGGATAGAAATTGTGTTGTGAAGCAATATCTGTTTTAAATGCATTTATATAAAAAAGAACATACACATGTGACCCAGCATCAACATTTATTACAGTTAGAACCTCAGTTTTAAAATAATTGCCTAGCACCGAACTCTGTGTTTAATTTGTACCAAAACATAAAAAGTGAGATGTTTTCATGTCCACATTCAGTAGGAATACTGAATCCACACAACCTCAGTATTTTCATCAGATCAGTAATCTTTGCATCTGTCTGTCAGAAGAACAAGGGGACAATTGATGCAGAGCATCCAAAAACTGACAAAATTACACACATAATGTCATCAGGGTTATGTTCACTTAGAGATAATGGAAAGTGTAGGATCCAGTATTTTTTTAGCTTGCTGCATTGCTTTTGGCCTACCATTCTTCAGCTGTCAAATCTACACCTATTTCTAGGTAAACCAAACAATGCCAAACAAATGTTTATGCTACATCTTACCCAAGTACCATTTCCATTTTCAGTCTCTAGATCTAGCCATGAGTGAGCCAGCAGTGGTTTAGAGCCTTCACTCAGGATGTCCTGTAGCTTATGGCTCAGTCATAAACTCTCTCCTCCCTTAATTAACAGAAAGCCTTTTTCATCTCCACATACATAGCCTGTGATTCACACGCAATTAGTCTTCCTCCAAACCACTAGCTTCCCCTTATACCAGTCTGTTAATTGATTACTGTGGCTTTTTTATTTCATTAAATGTCAGGATATTTATTCCAGGGGGTGGGAGCTGAAACTGATGACACCAGCAGTTTTCATCATCATGACCAGAACTGTCCCTGTCAATGTTCAAGGTTGGGAGAGGAGGGAGTATGGGATCCCTCAGTGGTTAAAGCATCCTCAGCATTGTGTGTCAGACCACATAAGTGCCTGTAGCCAAATCCCTTTATTGTGGGGTCTTTTATGGACCAAATGTTAATGGGCCAAGGCTGTGTGTTTATGAATGTTTGTGAGTAGGCAGGAAAATGGTTTATAAACTTGATCAAATGAACCTGGAGCAGAAACATGTAATAACTATAAAAATAAATGTTGTTAATATGCAAAATAGTCTAGTTTTTTAGGTCTTCTAATGAACAGGTTTGTGTTGATTGCTGTCTGCTGTAAAGGCTAGGAAATGTTGGCTCATTAACGGTTGTCATACAGTGTTTTCACCCTTTTTAGCAACAGTTCAGTTATTTCTTTAATTTATTACTTTTTTAGCCCATGTCATGCCTTTTTTCATTCCTACTGTCCTACCCGTTCATCTTCTCATATATTGTGTTTCTATCTTTCTCCTTCAAACTTTATTGTCTTTCCGTGATGATTTTCTCTGAAATATCACCAGATGCACACAAAATACACAGTGACACATGCACTCCGTGTACCCTTGTTGTCTGGGACTACCAGAAAGATCCTAATACTACTTCTCCGCTTCTCCCTCAGACAGCTGTGTGTATGTATGAGTGTTGTGTTGTGGTGGGGGTGTGGTGTGCACAGTTGAGGGTTATAATTTGGTGGTGAATAAGGGATGGAAAAACCGGTGGCCAGAGTTCAGGGCACGCTGCTCACCCACAGCCGGCAAACCAGCATCATGTTCCTGAGGTCAGCAAAGTACAGGGAACCTATGACGGTACCCTGTGGTACTCCGTCACTCACATACCTCACCAAAACACAGTTCGCCCAAATATACCAGACCCCAAAAAAAATTCCTGTGTCAAACCTGAGGTCCCACAGTGAAATCAGAGGGAGCCACTTGTTTTGCCATCTGGGAAGTCTAACTATTTATGAACTAAGTGAGACATCCTAAATCATGCTAAACCAAATTGGTATAACACATTATACTTTTATACCAAGTCAACTTAGCTAACAGTGTGCTAATCCTAGCAATATAGGCTAGTTGAGTGATTAATTATTACAGATTACTAATTTACCTATAGCGTTATACATACCCCAACAGAGAATGAAACACTTGAAACTTAGTTAAACTATTAATTAACTTAGTTGAGAGCGTTGTTAATTCTGTGTAAATTGCCTGGTTAAAACATTTTATGAATTTTTTTATTAAAAAATTGTGTCCAGCGCCATGAAAAATAAAAGTCTGAATTGATCAGGTTTATAAGTCTAATCTCTATGATCTAATCTAATCACTGAGTTCAAAAACTATTTTAGTATAAAACACATAACCTGTTCAGTATTTCATTTATTATAAATAGGGTCACCATGCAAACTGGACTGGATTTTCCAACCACAACTTGGAGTGAATCATTACAGTGTCCACAGTATACACACAACACTCCCTCCCTACCAGCTGTGTGTAAGATGAAGATTGTACACAAAGAGCCCTCATTCACCACACCCATCCAGTGTTAGAATTATCCTCCGTACTTAACACACTTACACACATGCAATTATATTCCTCCTTCCGTTTCTTCTTTTTACTTAAGGATCTTTTAGTGTATTGCTGCCTCCAAATTTCCAAACACCCCACTTCAAAAACTGTATGTGGTAACTCTGCCACACACATACTGTACATATAAAATTATTAGGAGGATGTTTGTTCTGAAAACCATGAATGGGAGAAAATAGAAACAAGAATTAAAAAATAAAGTGACTGACAACTAAATTTATTTGTAGCATCTCCAGCTGAGTAATGCATACACTAGAGTCAAAAGGAGGGTTAGCACACTAGAGGTATATCTTAGTCAAAGTATTTTATTGATAGTAGTCTTCTAAAATCACACTTATGCTTTTTGTGAATCAGAGGTCACAGAGTTCAGTATGCATTTAGCCTGTCTGCAACAATTATTTGGCAGAGAAGATAGAGAAGGAAAAAAGATAAAGTGTTGTGTGTTGCGTTGTGTTATTAGAATAATTAAATTCCACCTAAAATAGCAAAGTTAAGCATGTACTTTTGCCCATAGTGACTTAAGTACTTCAATTTTGGTGCATCTTTTTATTCAGCTGTCCTTTAACATCAGCATTTCACATGTGTTGAAAATGTACCCTCCCTTACCCACTATGAGCTCAATAATAAACATACAGTAGATCTATAAGCTTTCTGACAGTTTCAGCAAAGTATAAGTGAGTCTATATTTAGTGAATATTGGATCAATTAATGTTTGGTTGTAGCCCAGTGGTTTTGTATTTCAACAAAACTATGAAATGGATCACACTTGCTATTGCCAGAATATACGTTAATGAAATACAGTATGATTCTTGCTTGACAGAGATGTAACTCAGCCGGGCTTATTGCCAGACTTTCTGTGCTGTTAGTATTGTTGAGTCAGAAACAGAATATTTTAAACTATCTGTAACGTCTGGCTTTCCTCTGGAAGGCAGCAAACCTGAAATGTGTGCATTTGTTTTCAACCAAAGTGTCCCGCATAAAGCAGAATTTCATACTTACATCACTTGAGAATGTTTTTATAAGCACCCTCGACCATAAATACTTTTTTTTTGCTGATCTTTTTCTTCTTGAATACTCTAGGACGGTGGTTATGCCTATTGCCAATGAGTTTGCTCCAGACATGGTACTGGTATCTTCAGGCTTTGATGTGGTAGATGGACATGCTCCACCTCTGGGAGGATACAGAGTGACAGCCAAATGTAAGTTCTGATCGCCCTGTTAATTACTGCTGTTTTTTTTCAGCATACTATATATCACACACACACTGAGATGCAAAAACACGCACTCCATGTGTTTAGTTTGTGCCTTTGACTTGTGTATCAGATCATGGGTGTACCAGCAAAGAGCTTTTCTAAAACTGTCAAGATAAGGGGAATTGGTTGTGAAGGGGGTGATATAGGGGGTTTGGAGAGGATTGCAGGAAGAGGGGATATTGGTAGAATTCAGTGGAAAAGAAAGTATGGCTGAATGCATATTAAAACTCCTCTCCTCCTGAAAAAAAAACATCAAACGCTGTGACCAAGCCTTACCGCAAAGCCACATTTATTAAAATTAAACCTGGCTCATATTATGGCTTGTTTTTTGGCCCCCAGTAAATCCACAGAGCACTCGTGTTCCCTCTTCCTCTCTCTGATGCAGTCACCCCTTCCTTCATCTATGCTCAAGTCCCCTTTTTCGCTTTTTTCTTTGAACAATATCCAAAAAGGAAGTCAGAGTTTGAAGAGCAGTGCTCCTTCATCTCACTCTTCTTCTCTGCCTTTACCTTCTCTTTGCTGTCATTTCCTGTGTGTACAGGCTTTGGCTACCTGACCAGGCAGCTGATGGATCTGGCAGGCGGGCGATTGGTGCTTGCCCTGGAGGGGGGTCACGACCTCACAGCCATATGTGATGCCTCTGAAGCCTGTGTCTCTGCTCTGCTTGGCAATGAGGTAAGATGAGAGCCCAGGGGGGGAGGAATACATTACCATCAAAATGTCCTTGAGCAAGGCACCACAATATAACAAATACATTTGGACTAAACATGTGTCTGGTGTGCCATTAATTACGGACGGAGGTTCATGATGGGACCTTTGTACAGGCAGCACAGATTCTTTGAACAGAGAATAAAATCTTGTTTTATTATTTTTTCTTTAATCTAGAACTCTTTTTTTTTTGTCCAGAGTTCATACAAATTCCAGCCAAATGTTATGTTTATGCTGGAAAAGTCAGTTCTAATTAATGCATAATGATGTTTCATTTATAGCAACACTAGTAGTTTCTGTTTAATTGCATCAAAGTCAACATACAGGACTTAAGGCAGCTGAAGAGCCTCTGGTTTATTTTTGTTGTCAGCATGAAATTTTCAGAATGCAGAACACTCCTCTGATTTTGAATGTTAAGGCTGAGCTACATTTCCAGATGCAGGTAATTTGATCTGACTTTACAAATCCTGTTATATACATTTATACATAAAAATGTGACCTCTTCTTTCCTTAGATATTTACAGGCAGTTTTGACATTTTGTGTTGCATAATTGGATTACTCACATGAGTAAATTTAAAACAAATCCATCGACAGTTAACAAGAATTTAAAAAAATTAATATGGAACAGTACTTGTAAAAACAACATCACTCTTTTATATGAGCCAAAACCATTTTCTTCACTTTCTGTTTCTTCACACACACACATGCACACTAAGGCGTCAGATTGAGAGGGCTGAAGGTTAGCTGTGGGAGTGCGTAGGTCGGACTGTGGAACTGAGCAAACGTCGGCATTCTGAGTCACTGCGCGAAGAACAGAATAGCAGCTCCTCGCAGCCGCCCACTCTTTGTTTCTAGCTAATGAAGAGGTTTGAGTGCTTTTTGGAGGGAATGTTCAGTCTCATTTTCTCCAAATACATTATTCATCCATAATATATCAGAGCTTTTACTGTTAGATGACATCTGAATTATGGTTTAGAATGGAGTTTTATGGGAAGAGAAAGAGGAGAGAATAAAGAGTGTGATTACTTGTTCACGACAAGTGTCTTATATTGAGACACTGCCAGGGTTGTATTGCAAGTCAGCTCAGCCAGCTTATAGTTCACATCTGGCAATGGAGCGTGTCTCTGAAGTCTGCTAGTAAAGAGATTTAGCCTTTTTGTCCTGACAACTAACAAACAAGGACAAACACATTTGTTTTTTGGCAGCCAAAGAGGAGCAAGATGGCAGTTTGGTACCTTGTTTTGGACACTTACACCTTCTTGAGTTATTTTGTGTGTTTCTCACTTAGGTGAATTGAATAAAAACATTTGTCAAATTACTAAACATATATGCAGAGTTTAATTCAGTAAATACTTTGAAACCAATTTTCACATTGACTTCAGAGACAAATTATGCTCTTATTTATCTCAGCTACCCAAGCTAAAAGTAAAGTGCAGCAACACAAAGAGTGCTAAATACAGTATGAGTGAGTATCCAGACTGGCAGTCTTGCATTAACTTCTTTTATTTTGAGAAAGTGACTGCTCTCAAATGTTGCTGCAGGCCTAGCCACAAGCACACCCTCAGAGTGTTGGTTATCACTGGAATGGTTTCTGTACCTGCTAAATCCATTATCTTCTGCCCAGTGAGGCATTCAGGACTTTTATATTAGTACATGTGGTTCTAAACTTCTGATTAGGTATATACTTACTTTACCTACCTTACTATGAAAAAGTAGTTTATTAGGTAAGTACTTAACTATTACCTTTTAATACATATCTGCCATATTGAAAACGGTATCTGTGCATCCCTAGGCCTCTTGTTTCAACTCTCCAGGCAGTTCAGGCTATAAATGAGTTCTTGGAACTGTAAGAAACTCCATGGACTGGGTCCATGTTTATCTTGGAGCCAGAGCAAAACAAACAGAACAATAACATAGGGTCACATTAATAAAACTCAGTCACTGCGACCAAACAGTCCACTGTCTGCGGAACATGAAGACACTGAGCGCCATGCACAGATAAAGCATGGTGGAACTTTGAACTGACACTAGACACTAACTGTTTCTTCTAAAGAGGAAAACACTGTTATGTGGCAAACTTGTTTGCACAAACAAGAGGCTTAATCTAATAACTTAACTGTGTTTACATATGCTGTGCCCACCAATGACTTACACAATACTGCCAGCTGGTAGAGACTCATCAGAAGGGTGGACGCTTTTAGCTGTCACTGAAGTTTGTACTCAGGACTTCCAGTATGAAGAATACTCTCCTTGCTTACAACACCACCCTTCTTGCAAAAATAATGGATCAGGAGCTTTGCTTCTTAGGTTTCAGCAGCCTGCAGAGCACTGGTCTCAGCAGGGGTTTGTGGGAGGTCACTGGATGGGTGCCACAGGGAGCTGAAAATTCGAAAATAGGCAGGAGGCAGGCGGCGTCAATTGCCTTAGCCCTGCAGGACACCGCTCTCACCCAGGGCCCCATCACTGGTACACATCTGAAAATGGTTACACTCACACCTCTTCCAGCAGGGTCAACTTGGGCCTGCGGATCACATAATAAAGGGAAATTGAGTAATCATTTGAAGTTGGGAGGGAGGAAATTATTGTTACAAAGCAGCTGTATAGAATACTGTCTCCAGTAGGGAGACAGTAGTAGGGTTTTTTTCTTGAGTTTTATATTTTGTGGCTGTAATTTTATTCATCTCACAATTATAAATTTAGTGCAACATGCCCCATATTGAATACCAACCATACTCTCAAGTTAACCTCTGGATAAACTGCACAAATGCTTTTATTTTGCAGGAACATCTAATGCTGTCATGACATCAGCCTGATGGAAAGAGCTGTTCAGAATGCCTCATTAGCAAAAGATGCTTTGATAAAGCAATGAACAACACGAATGTCGTAGATGTTGTTGACTTGCTAAGTATAGATCTAGAGTTCTTATGACTTGCACCGGTTGGCAGCAAGTGATGTCAGCTGTTTGAACAAAGGCAGATCATTCAGTCGTGTGGAGCTTTGATAGCTGATAGCAAAGAAAAAAAGAGGCTGAAATGTTCGTAATCAGATCAAAACCACAGGAAGCAAGTGTTTTTATCATAATCTCAGCGAAGGTCTCTGTAATGGACGTGGAATGTAGCTGGAAAAGTCAGTGGGGAATTGAGCTAGAGGAGGAGAAAAGGGTCTGGTGTGTCTTTTTCTTTCTTTTATTTGGACAAAGTGTGGAAATGGCCCAGAATGTCAAAAATAAAGAAATCTTAAGCTAAGAGTTTATTGTTATTGTAGCGTCACCAACTAGGTTGAGCAACAAAGCTGAACTCGACGTGACTGAAGTGGCCAACAGTCAAATTCATTTTAAACTTTTTTGAATGTGTCCAGTGAGTGGGTTTGTGAGTGTGTGTGTGTGCGCGCACTGACTGAGTGTAAATGGAGCAAATGAGTAGGCTCAGGAATAGGACCACAGCTGTATTAGCCACTCAGCTGTGCTTTTGTTTGTGAAGCTTCAAACTGCCTGAGGGTTTGTATTGTCTGGAAGTGTCCAGAACAAAGACGTCACCATAATAGAACTTTCTGATCTAACAATAGCATTTACTGTAGCTTAAGCCACAAAGTATGTGTTGAATTATACTGTGCAGTATATGCCAGTAAGTCTTCGCCTGACAGATCAGTTGCTATATTGCATAAGTAGACCACAGTTGTACAGAGGTTTTAAAACCAACAAAACTGAGCAAAACAAAAATTGGTGACATAAATGGTTAGAATATCACAAATATTTCACTTTGTTTGTTGTATGAACAGGTTTTTATTATGTGGAAGTCTAAAAAGGCAAATTTTGGAGCCTCCTCATAGCCATATCGTTCCAAAGGTTTTCCTCTTCGCCTCCTGTGTAGGCTTTACTTCCAGTGTTTAACTATTCACCAGTGTGAGAAATCTATCTGTGCTTTTATTGGCAGGGTAAGGTTTGCTATAATGAGCATTAGGTTTCCTTTGAAAGCAACTCATATTAGCTGGGAAAGAGAAGGATGAAAATTGCTGAATGGACTTCCCTGGCTCTTTAATTCAGCTCCACCACTGTAGTGTGTAATTTTGAAGTCTTTCTAGTTAAATAGCTCATGAATGATGCATTGGCAGCTTCACTAGTCAACCCTGAACTCAGGATTAATTGATGATTACTTGCAAACACATGTTGGCTCAAACTATGGTTGTTAGAAATTATTTGATAAACAACAGGCTAATATGTTAATTGTTACCAGCTTTCAATGAGGTTATTGAATGTGTTTACACTCCAGTTACAGTAAGACGCTCGACTTAACCTGTCCCCCTTGGGCCTGACTATCCACCACAACCACCCCCCAACTAAAAGCTAAACCTAAACTCTTTCCAAAAAGGTCACCTGACTTGCACAATACACATCATTACCTTGTTCAGTTAGCATAACATAATCAGCCTGTTTTAGTGACTGCCAACACATGCACATGGACATAACAGTAAACAATGAATGTCTTGTGCGCTTTTTTTTTTACTGAATTTCTCTTCTTTCCACTGTGTTGGTGTCAGCCTCTCTCAGGAATGTTTACCGGGGCACATTTCTCTCTCTCAGCTCATGGCTTTCCATGGTGTCTCCGCTCTGTTGGCCAGGACCTCATGCGTTTGAAGCCTGTGTTGCACATAAAAATAGGCATTTTCAGTAATGAGTGACAGCTAACTATCCTATAAGGACATTTCTCTCTCTCTCAAAACATGCTGCTCATATGGTTGTATGAAGATGCAGCTCTACAAACTCAAATAAACAGAAATGTTGCTGTGAATGATGTGGCAGACGAGTCTATGCTAGTGCACATGCGTGTTTGCCATACCTGCCAGGTGGGGGCCCCCACTGACAAGAGCCATTAAAGTTTATAAGCGTGAGGCCCAGCTGTCAGTCAAGCTGACAAGCTGCCCCCATCCAACCCTACGCTGAGGTGAACCCCAAGAAACCCTAGAGAACCCTTGACCCTGCTTTGACAGGGAGCTGGGTTCCTATGGGGTGGGTAGGTCTGGTGTGGGACTGGCTAAAGCTATGGTGAGACGCAGCCTGAAGGTTGGAAAAGTACAATTTGAAGAAAAGATTAATTGAAGTCCTCAGTCTGTCTGAGTAATTTTGAGATGGGAGTGATGAATGACTGCGAATCACCTGCTCATATTATTTGGGCTGATATCTTCTGCGAACTTATTTGCTTGATGTCTCTGCCTTTTGTTGCCAGTGTCTTGGCAGGAGACTTATTAAAAGGAAAGAGGTTGCGTTTGGCAGTCTAACCCGGGCTTAACAGTTAAAGGTACCTCTTGTCAAGATGTAAGTTATTAGAGAATTGGTGTGTTACTTAACCTGATTTCAGTGATAACTGAAGGTACATTTTCTGGGTGTTTGCAGTTTAGGGCAAACATATTGTACCTGTTCTAATGTAATGTAAAATTTAAAGTTTGGTTCTGAGAGGGATTGAGTTATAGTCACACAATAAAATCTGCAGGTTGCTCGTACAACTAAGCCTTGATCATTTTTGTAAGTTTCTCTGTTTTAACCAAATAGCAAATAGACCAGTGTAAATATTTGTGCACAAATTGTGAATGTGTGCCTGTGTGCATGCACCTCTGTCCATTCTTGTGTGCATGATGTGGCCTGCCATGCCACAGCAGGATTAAATTATCGCTCTCCCCGAACTGCCTCTTCCCTCAGCCTGTGTGGACCCCTCCCACACACTATTTGTTTTAATTATAAGAAATCTTCCAGCATTGGCCAAGTGAGCCTGACCAGCAGTGACTTTTTCCTCTTCTCCCTGGCATTCTGCTCCCAAATCTAAGGCCAAACCTTTTTTTTCCCCCTTTTTTTCCTCTGTGGCTTTACATGTTTCTCGGTTGGTCCTTTATTCCATTGGGGTTATGGTTGAAAAGAAAATGCATGTCATCTGTGTTGGAATGCAGAGCTGAGTGGGCCTGTTTGACAAAATAGGATGAGAAAGTGTCGTATGTGCAGTCGGCCAAAGGGGAAATTGAATCATTCCGGGTTGGGAAGGCACATTGGGGAATAGCCTTGTTTCCTCTAAATTGTGGCTTGGAGAGTTTCATAGGCTTAGCAGTCTTCCCTGAGGTGTGAACATTTGAGTGTGTGCATGAGCATGCACGTATGTGTGAGGAGGCAGTTTTCCATTTATGTGCATCTGCGTGTAAGTATGTGTCCTTAGAGTGAGACACAGTACAAAGCACACATTGTAGTTTGTGTCAAAGAGTAGCACAGCTCTCGGTGAGTGGGAGGAGATGTGCATCTGCAGGTTTATTTTCTATTGTGTCAGCAGCTCAAGCTTGTTCCCCACCTCTTGGAGTGATTCAAGACTCGGCTGCATTCCACATTTAAAAGTGATCCTTTAAACCAGAAGGGAACCCCATTAGTTCAAGTGAGATTTTGAGAATTTAGGAGCAGTGGTTCCGAACACCTGTCAGTCACATTCATAAAACAATACTTCTAGCCATACCCGCTGTATCTCAGAAAGGCCTGACTGTTGCTGTATGATGCGCTGATGTGCTTGCATTTGTTACAGTTGGATCCCATTCCTGATGAGGTGCTGCAGCAGAGACCAAATGCCAACGCTGTATGCTCAATGGAGAACGTTATTGAAGCTCACAGTGAGTGGGTTATGAATGTGCTATCAGTGTATCACACTTAAACACAAACTTTGCTTTAACTGTCCTGCCTGTCTTGGCCTCTCGTAGGTAAATACTGGCGTTCGCTGCAGCGCTTCGCCTCCACACTTGGTTGCTCACTGAGCGAAGCTCTCCGACACGACACAGACGAAGCCGAGACGGTCTCCGCCATGGCCTCATTGTCTGTTGCCAGCAAGCACATTGGAAAGAGGTGTGGCCTGTAGATCTCCTCAGTGACTGATGAATCCTAGTTAGCATTTAAAGTGGAACTTTAAATGCCATTTTTTAATTAATCACGACTTCACTCTAACGTGTGTTGGAGTCACAGCTTATGTTTTTACTAAAGTTTTCATCTTTAACAACATAAAAGAAATGTGCATAGCTTCTTATTACTTTTTGGGTGCTGTGGTTACTGTTTGGTTGCATGCTATGTTTAACAACAGTGGGAAGTGTTGAAACTGTGCAGTCATGGTACAGCAAGGCAGTAGTATCACCGCACTGATTGTATTGTGTTTTCCCCAGGGCTGAAGAGGAACCAATGGAAGAAGAAGCTCCCATGTAAAGAGCTATCCTATGCCTTTGACCACTCAGACTTAATATTTTGACAGTGTCCTCATCCCGTCAGTTTCAATTTAAAGGCCACTCCTCTGTCTCACCCGTGCCACAGTAAATGGCATCTTGTCATGGGAGAGAACAAGCAGAGTCGACAAAAGTGGCCATCAAAGGGAAACTGGAACTCTGGAGGATGGAGTGATGCATTTGCTGATCAGCAGTGCACAGATTGATCAGCATAAATGTGTTGCATTGTCTCTTCAAGACTTTGGATATACCGGGATCAATAATCCTACAATGACAACCTTGAGTGCCAGTGCTTTTAAAACACTACACAAACATACTTTTTGAATGCCAGTCAGAATCATGCACATTTGATCTGCAGCCGTCTACTTCTCTTACTACTCTGTTTTTTCTGTGCTTTACTGTATCTTCATCTACTCACTGTCATCTGAAACCACCGGAGCTAATGTGATTGTGACTCTGCACTAAAGATGGATCATTCCTGCTCTTTTAAGATGTCTGGATGAAAGGAACCAAGTGGTGGAGCTCCCTGCTGTTTGCCGAGTTGGTTGCAAATATCAGCAGGTGTTGATTCCAAAACGACTGATGGTGAGAGACTGTGTGTTTGTGCCTTTAAAAAAAATACTGGTTTTAAAAACCTTTTCTGTTGAACTCTACTGAAAGAGCTTTGCCTTAAAAAATACAGGTTTGGGAACGAGATTCTCTCCCCAACCCTTTAAAAATTTTAGTCTGGCAAGACATCAAATGGCTGCATGTTGTTGGCACATAGGCTGGAGGACTGTGGCATGTTTAGCTGTAATTCCCTGCAACCAGTCTGCTCTCTCTCCCTGTACCTCCATCCCACTCAGCATAGAAGGTAGTTCCCAGCCACAAGTTGGAGTTGGTTCCATTTTAAAAGAAGTTGGAGATCGGTACGAACCAGTGTAATCATGCATCAAATGGGCATCAGTTCTCCTCAGAAGAGGGGTTAAGTAGCACACACTGTACTAAAGCAACGGGACTTCTGAACACTAAAATGCTTCTTTATGCTATAAGTGATGGTTAGACAATAATGAGGCTGAAACATGACACACTATCAGTCTGTAGAGTCAAATCATAAGCAGAGAACACAGACTATAACACAGTTTTTTTTATATTTAAATCAGATAATGAGGGATGGACAGGAATTAATATCATATGGGCCAATTTGTCGAACCAGCCTTCTCTTTAAGACAAATATGTCTCTGTGGTAACAAGGACCGTACCACCTAGGATTTTCCAGAGGATCGTTGCTGGGCTCTCACAGCTGGTTTAACATGTCATGCCTCTTGTTAAGCACATCTGCTCCCCAAATGTCAGGTGCTATTAGGCAGGTGTGTTCTTTTCACATGCAGTGAAGCACAAGCTGCTCTTTTTAAATATTCAACTTTACATAGCACATGTAGCTTAGATTCTGATTCTAGCTAAATCCTTCTCTAGTGTTGGGTTTCAGATGTATTTATATATCAATACTGAATACGGTATCAAATGTATCATCCATGAACCCCACAATTGGTGGCTCAATTCTCGGTTCGTTCTGGCCACATGTCAAAGTGTCTTTGAACCAAGGCACTAAATCCACGTAGTAGCACCATCATCTATGTACCGCTGTCCATCAACAAGGAATTCTGAATCCAGTTACATGAAAAAGAAGTCGGGAAGTGAAACGCTTCAAGTGCTTTTGCCTTTTTAAAAGAATGTCTGATAGTGACTATACTGTACCAACCACTGTCTGTAACCATCCTTCCAACTTGTGTTTTGCCTCTGGGCAACTACCTTCTGTCTTTGTTTTATCCTAAAGCTAATCTCATGTTAAATGTATTTTTCAGTGGACAGAAACAATGTTCGCTGTTGTTTACTGTACATAGGACACTGATCACCTGAGTATTCCCACCACACACTTCTGTCAATGACTACTGTACCTTTGTTGATTGTTGTTCCTCTCATCCGTGTCGCTGTCCTTTCTGTTGTGTCTTCTTTTTGTACTTTTTTACAAGTGTTTTCCTTTTGTTTTCTACACTTCGCTCTCTCTTTGATCCTCTCTGTTTCTCTGTTACATTGACAAATTTCACAACAGGTGAGAGTTCAGATTCTGTTTTTAGTGGACATTACATGATGCTGTTTTGTGGGTTCAGGGTTTTTTGGGAGGGTTGGGATGAAAATGTTTCTACTTTGTATAATGATGGACAATTGTGTATTTACTGTCTGTTCATAGTAGATTTATATATAAAAAGAAATCAGTATATTATATATATATATATATCTATACTTCATGAAATATTATGATCTTGTTTTTGAAGCTGGTTTGGACAAATGATGCTTTTTATTGGTCTTACATACAGTTATCCCTTTCAGGGTGTTACTGAAAGGACCTGGTTGTCTTTTCGTCTTTCAACACTGATGATTAGGTTTTGACTTCATCCCCAACATTGTTACGGTAGCTGTTCAGTTGCCCACAGCCATACATTTATCATCGATCATACTATTCCAAATTTGGGGGATTTTCTGTGTGTTTATGTTAGTGTTGAAAAACACACATTTCGGCTGGCACCAAATAGATATTTTAAGAAATGTGAGACTTATTTGAGAATTTGAAATCTGAATTGTAGACATCTTAGTAATGACCAAAGTGGTGATCTGTTTTGTCATTTGTTCTTCTTCCTTCACATTTTCATCATCGTGCACCTATGAAAAACAAGAAGGGGAAGAGTGAATTTGATGGTAAAACAAGGTCATGTTATTCCCCTGCATTAAATCACTGTGATGGTCCTCACCAAATTATTCCACAGAATCATTATTTATTTAATTGTTGGGCCCCAGTGTATTTAGTTTTATTTCAAATTAACCTCCTTTGAATTCATCCAGCTTCCATGTGCATTCCCCTTTCCTAAACTCAACGCTGACTCTGGGTTTCTGGGTGCTCTGGTGTTTATCAAGACTGTCCTGTATCCAAAAAGATCACAGGTGTTTGACCCCGCAACAGAAAACATGTCTTTCTGTCTTTGCTAGACAACAGAACTCTATTCTATCTCTTTTACTTGGATCAGTTCTTTTTAACAATGTCTTAAGACAAATTTAGAAGCAAATTTACTGTTATATGCTAAAATTTAAAGATGTACAAATCTCAGTACATTTCTCAATCGACTCGTTTTGACTGAATGTATCTGACCTCAAATGGCAAAGGATGATGTCTCATATTGCAGATGTACCTTTGATTTCACTTCTCCCTAAATCACCTTCACAGATCCTTTTCACTGGCTCCTGCTGATTGCCATTGAGGTCAAAGGTCATGTTAAGACAGTCTCCATTGTGTGAATTTACGAGAACAACGGAAAATGTTTGTATGCCATAAAGTAGGTTTTACCTAAGACAAAAACAACGTTGAACTATTCAGAATTTGTAGGGCATCACATCTTTCGTTTTATTTTGTATTGGTTAGGCTGTAAGGTATGAGTTTCTTGTACAGTACCTTTAATCCCCACAGAAATACATCACTTTCTCTTGTATTTTGTATAATTTAGCAAAATGTCTTTCTAGGAGAATACTTACATTATGATAATGCATTTGAGGTTGGGACGTGAAAATGCATAGAATCAGGCTGTCCTGAATATTACCTTAAGATGTGCGTGTGTGTTGATCCGATGCTTTTCGGTAACCCACCCCCGAACATTCCCAGAACCTTTTGCACAGCAGTGCCATTCATGGGTTTTCTACTGTTGAATGCTTTGGTTTCTCTAAAGGAGCCAAAACTAGCACACTCTGGCTACTCTGACTGTCTGTCCTCACTGTTAGTCTTCACACAATGTCCAATAACAAAAAAAACAGCAACATTCCATTTAGCTGTAATTTCCATCTATTAGGAGCAGGCAGATTTTCTTTTAACCCTCGTAGTTCAGTCCAGTCATGTCCAAGAAATGTCTGTTTTATTTAGGTGGGCTGGTCCAACTCCATTCCATTGCTTTTTTTCTCTCTGCATGATCCATTTGTGTGCATGCACTGCCTACCTGTCTCTCTGTCTCACACCACGTATCGGCACAAGAGATCGAGCACTGAAGGACATTACTACTTTCACTGTATCCAAACTGTCTCATCTCTTTTACTGCGTTTTTATTTCTGGTGAGGAAGAGTTTTGGTGCTTTCCATGTTGTGCTTTTAGTCATAGCATGTGGAATCATCAAACCTATGAGACTTAAGTTCACTATTTTACAAAAAAATGTATCTAGCACTTGTAACACAGGCAATAGATTTTGTTGTATTTATGTAGAAAACAAATTGTTTTAGGGGGACGCTTTGTAAACTGCATCAACAGAATGGACAATTACACCAGGCTAGATGTGACTTCGATGGACTTTCTTGGAAGAACCTTTTCTGTTCTTTGTTACATCTGGATTTATCAAAGGGCTCCATCCAGATGCCTGGTCACTGTTGTTGTCCATTCCAATAAAAAAGCCAGTTATCTCTATGACCACTGTGGCTCAAAAACAGTTCTAGGTTTACATATGTATAAAATGCATATTCTTTTTTATCAGTTGTTTTTGACTTGTTCCACCATTGTTACAGAAATAGTACATTTTTCTTGGATCTAACATATTGTCATTTGACATCTACAATATAAAGTATTGTTTTGGAAAAACTGCAGTGTCTGCTTTTTATGTTAATAATGTTGGTTACTGGTTTTTCGTTGCTCAAAAAAGTTCACTGGCAGGAAAACATCTTTCCCACTGCCAGGCAAGAAGGCAGTTGTTGAGGATGTGCATGTGTCCTTATACAGTATAAAACAGCACTGTACTATAACGACATTACAGACCTGTGCTATCTGTGCAGATAGCTTGTTGATGGCACACCTATTTAGCTTCATCCAGTGTTCATGCAGATCACATTATGGTTCAACAATATTGCACAGAATTAACATTACACTTCTTTACAGTAACACCATTGAGCTTCACAATGGAAAAATGATCAACATCAGTGCAGCAGAACCACAGCTTTTTTCTTCTTTTACTCTGTTTATTCTTCTTCCTTGTAAAAACCTTGCACCTTCATTTCCCTTAATGCATACATCCCTGACTGCTTAAAGTCAGTTCAGGGAGTTTTCCAAACAACAAAAGCTTTATGTTCACAAACCAAATTCTGAGCATTTTGACTAAGTAGATTGGTGCACTACCTAACCACTACCTGATACCCAGATGCCAGACGGATCCAGTCTTCTGAAGAAACTCAACTTCAGACGGCTCAGATGTCTAAACTGAAAGACAAAGTCTATTCAGAACTTCCTGAACAGTTACCACAATGTGGTTTTGCTGAATTCCAGATCAAATCAATAACAAGCTGAAGAAGAACCTGGTGCTGTGTTGGATTGCTCCAGGGTTTGGTTTGGTTCTGTGGTTCCTGAATAAAACTGCTCAGCAAATGAGAACTAGACATGTAAGGGTGTTATACTCATAGCAGCTAATGTAGCCTTGAACCAATCCTAAAGAGAGATGGTAAGTGGGAAAATAAGCTCATTCATTTTTAATTCTCCACCCCTGGTCTTCTTCATCTTTAGCTGATGCTTACTCAGTAGAGAACCTTTCTTAGCTCCCAAAGGACTGTGTTCAACTTTTTTACATATGCAGTAAAACTATGTAAACAATACCTTGTTTGTGTAAAATATTGCAGTGTTCTACTTTAAGTCCAGAGGGAGGCAGTATTAGGGGAAAATCACCAAGGGCCCCACAGTAGCTTTAACCAGGATTAGCCACCCATTTGGACAGGTCAAAGGTTTGAGCCAGTGTCCAAATAAACAGCAGTGAATCAGTGTTGGTGGTGGAACTAACGCTAAGACAACACTCCAAAAGCAAACAAAACCAATCCAGTCCTACCTCCCCTCAAATAAGCACACATTCCACTGCTTTCCTGTCCAGCTCTGAATTTAGTGACTAACAGTGTAAATAATACTGCTGCCTCAGGCTTTGTAGGCTCGTCACAATCTCTGTAAATCATGGAGGCATGAGACACCATGCTGAGTCAGAAGCAAACAAAAAGCAGCGCATCCCTGTTTCCTTGAAAGAGTAAGGTTAAATGAAGACATGAGGAACAATATTTACCATCATACAGATGCTGGAAAGAGTTCTACAGGCTCCCAGGAGTGAAAAAAAAAGAGTGACGTTAGGGCTGGGAATGCCTTCTTTATGGTTCTTCTGAGGCTGGGGATGCTCTAACGACCGCGCTTGTGACACGCAGACTCACCGTCTCACCTTTAGCTCACCATAGGCGTCAACGCGTTCATCATCTCTGCTATGTAGCAACACACAACCCCTGTGACCTCTCACTAAGGTCAGGTCAACAAGGTGGAGCTGTGCTAGTTTAACTTTCCTCCCTCCTGAAGGCCAGCCCACAAGATGGCCGCCACTTCCCCACAACAAAGGGGCTGAAATGTCAGTAAGCGATGAAATTTGGGAAAACCCCCCATCTATTTTCCCTCCCGTTTCCCCGCGGTGACATTCTGGTCTGCGGCAGCTCATCTTCATGCAGCGTCGGCCGTTGTCAGTTCGCTCTGTCATTACCCGGCCACCCATATGCGTAAAAAAAGGCCTCATCCTTCCAGCTGTGCTCATCACAGCGCCTTTTAATTGCAGGTTCGACTGACTAGAAATGGGCGATGAGGCTTTGGCCAGCTGCTGGGATGACAAATAAAACTAATTACAGATGAGAGTTATTAGGATCAGTTTTGAGTCATCAACACACACAAACATGAACTGTATGCTGGGCATCAGTATCACAGGAGATGTAGAAAGACAACAATATTCTTAAAGAACTTCTTTACACCTTATGTCAATTACTGCTGTCAGTATGTCAAACTAATTCTTTATTTAATCTTCAGTTTCCCTCAATTTATTTTATTCCAAGCACAGATTGGGAAACAATGATAATATACATGAGACAGC
This sequence comes from Ctenopoma multispine, assembly GCA_034779795.1. NCBI lineage: Eukaryota > Metazoa > Chordata > Actinopteri > Anabantiformes > Anabantidae > Ctenopoma > Ctenopoma multispine. Next base: position 21,113,364 of record JAUYWH010000013.1, read on the forward strand.
TTGCGACGGTTTGCTGTTCTTTCCATGGGATGTTCCACCAGTCCAGTTGGGATTTCTGATCCATGGTGTATTTGAAAAGCTGTGCAGCGTTTGCTTGTCTTGCTACTGTATGTGTTTAGTCTGGTGTTGAGCGTGTACGGACATCAAAAAGACAGGGACACATGAGGCCATGAGGAGCTGCTGCAAACATAACACTGAAGCAGTACAGAGGTCAGTGACAGTCAGCAACACGTTACAAATGAATGCTTAGCTTTATTTTAAAGACACAGGACATTTAAAAAACACCAATCAACATTACATGAACGACATTAAAACCACTCTTTAGATCAAGAGAAGATATGTTTTGTGGTATATCCTTCATGGTAAATGTGAGTAACCGCCACATGAGGTCACTTAGGGTCATCTTACTAGCTTTTGTCCCACTGTTTGCACTGATAAATGGATCAGTTGGATTTATTCTAATAAAGACCATGTGACGTGGTCTAAAGCTTTGGAACAATCTAGTAAAAGAGTCTTGTGTTGGAAATCAACAACAGCTTTTTCTTTCATTTTCAAAAGCATACTTGCGGTACCACCGGGGTTTGAATGTTTTTGGATTATATATGAGGTTGAGATGGTGGAGCTTGGTATAAAAGTCCTGTTGTTATCTGGCTTTTGCTTGTTTCAAATCCTGCCTCTAGAGGGATTTCGTCAAACACTACAAACTGTACAGTGAGTATATCCACTGTATGTGTAGGTTTCATTTTGGGCCTCACACTGTCCAGTAGCAACAGCTTGGAAACATGTGTTAATTAAACTTTTTTTTAATGAAATACAAACCTTTACCCCTCCTTTGATGTTGTTCTTTCCCACAGTGAAAAGGTGTAACAACAGCAAAGATGTTAGACGTTGTCTTTCCGCCTCTTACGAGTCAACTGACAACTATAGTGAACAAATGAGACAGTTGGCTCCTGAACTCGTGCAACCTTGCGACCTCTGCTGACCCCTGTGCTCATCACTGCTGCTAATGAAGCACAAAGCAGGAGGGGAAAGGAAGTTGGCATGTCGCCCCACAAACATACCCAGAACCAACCAACCCACCCACCCCCGCCACCTCCTACTCAGGGAGCCGAACCAAGTTTCACAGCTGAAGGTGAGGAGGATGCTGGAACTGTTTCATGATTATTAGATGCAAATGGAGAAGGAAAGAGGAATGAAGGGGACATGGGAGGTCTAGGTCCCACCCCAAAAGTCTGCTTTTTGATTGGCTCACAGCCACGGTGAACGTAAGACTATCACGTTTTTTTTTTACACTCTCCACAGAGCAACGCTAAGATAAAAGCAGTGCCTCTTTAGGTCAGGCTGATTTATTCAGAAACCAAACAGAGCAGTTTATATAATGTTGTTATTGTCCACAGCAGTTGGTCTTCACTCTGTGCGTGTGTATGTGTGTGTTAGATGAGACCAGATGGACTGTGGACAATGCCAGAAAAGAAGATGTGCTCCAAGGCTCAGTGCCAACAGCCAAGTTACACACACATAGAGCAACGCAGCACAGACACAGTCCCATACATTCTCCCCGAGCTAAAGGCAATGTTCACATTGTGAGTCTAACAGAGCTCAGCGCTAATGTTTTATTTCTTGATTTTGTTTATTTATCACCCAAATAATCACATTTATTTTTGAAAGTAACCCAGACTGGATGTGGATTGAAACAGCATGTTTGAATGAATAAGAAAAGCCTTTGTTTGGGCCGTCTGTCATGAAAGACACCTAATTCCACATCATATGCCACAGAGGATCTGAATCAAAGCATCTGCACAAACATGATTTTATTTCACGGCGTCCCTCCCTCTGCGTGCCAGGAGTCTGAGTGATTGTGCTCCATTATTGTTATATGACAGTGATCACATACAGAGGGACACAAAAACATGACAGATCAGACTTTGTTATAATAAAAACATTTTAAAAACATTATTTAAAGCAGCATTTTTCAAAACAGAGCTACATAAAGGGCTTTAGATTATTAAACCAAGGTCAAAATGTTTCAAGAAAGTGAGGTAGATATAAATCATTCAAATCATTTCAAAATAAAAGGAAAAAATGAAAGTCCAGTCGTAGTCCCCAAGCCCCCAGGATCAGAATCAGTGTCACAACGTGACAACAGACAAGCTGCGTGTTTTAGTGTTAGCATCCCAAATGTACATATAAGACAAGAATAGAATAAAGAATACAACAGAAAAAAACATCAGGACAAACATAGTCCAGCCTCCACGAGAAACCCATGATGATGACAGTGAGATTTAAAAGCACTGGAAAACTGAGGAATAGTTTTTTCCACTTTGATGTGCAGAACGGTGCAACCAGCATGTTGGTATCATATCCTGCCATAAACATTTGTGGACAGTTTATTTTTTTCTGTGGGATTGCAGTCAGGCAGTTTGCTTGTTGCTATCTGAACAGTATCTGTATTCATTCTGGATACTAGCTTGAGTGGCAGCCACAGATAACTTTCATTTCTGACGAACTCAGTTTTCTAAAGGAAATTTAAGATTGAAGATAGATAAAGCAGCACTCAGCCGCTTTGTGTATATCATTTTATGTGCTCACCCTCTCTTGAGAAATAAAGTCTTCTTTAGAAGGACTTCTTACAGTGTGGCGGGGCCCTTGTGTGCTGGATCAAAGTCTTAGGGGCCCTGATTAGATGATATATTAAAGGAAAGGCGGAGGCAAGCTGAAGAAAATGTCCAGGAGCTCAGCTAAGTCCTCAACATCCGGGCAACCTTGACAGCCAACACCCTGCCAGGTTCCTCTGAGAGACATCACCCTCTCCTCCAGGTTTTGTCAGTTTTCCATTAACAGCAGAATTAGTTTCAACATCTTCACATGTTAAGTTGTTGGAAAAGGCAGATAAAGTAGTAGTACTGTTATGGCTTATTTATCCTCAGTGTTTTAGACAACAAACATATAACGATTTAAAAATGGAAATAGTGAAACAGTGACATTGGTTGTACAGATTCTTTCCTATAATAAATACATAATAACTAACAAACATAAAAACTGCTGTGAATGCCTTTATAATTTTATTTAGCCTTTATTATTCATGAATGTCTTGACAAAGTGATTCTGCACAATGGGAGAGAGGAAAAGAGGGATCAATACTTGAGGCATATTTGAAGTCTGACTAATGCTTTGTTTATTGCCATGGTGGCAGCCGACACTGCTGACACACACACACGCACACGCGGAGTGGAAGTTCAGATCAGTCTCCACAGTGGTCTAAGCTTAACCTTGAGTGTTTTTTACTGAACCAGACGAACACAGAAGACTGTTTGAGGCACTCAGAGTGTAAACCTTTACTTTATTCCCTTTTTTTACTGCAAATTAAAGTTTTGTAGCTTTTTCCGTCTGATTTTACGGGAAACATCTGGATCTCTCGCACCGCTGGTGCAGTGGCCCCCGGGTGATTCTGTGCTGCTCAGCTGTGAGGACCCGGGATAATGAGCAGGTATCAAACGGGCTCCTACGGATAAGCTGGACTGGGTGGAAAGGGCTGTGCAACAGCATCTGAGACCACCATGCCAAAAGTGACTGTGCACTGTGGCATTTATTCATCTTTGACACATTTCATCATACATTATTTAAAATATTTGTTCAAAATGAGCCATTATTGAACATTTACATGAGATTATATCTTGATCATTTGTGTACGGTCACACTCCCTGATAAAGGGGCGCCATGCCATTCTGAAAGCAGCATGAGATGACACAGTGTGATCCCAGTCTCTGCGTCACATAAACCACAATTTTTTTCACAAAAAAAAAAATGAAACGGCTTCAAAATGAATACAGGTTCTGCTTTTATGGTCGTCCTGTGCAGCCAACCTGGTGAGCAGCAAGTTAGACGGTAAATGCAAGTAAGTGAACATCAGTGAAACGCATTAACTCAGATGACTCACTTCAGAGAAAGTAGCATTAAGATAGGCCTTGTGCATCACAAAGTCTGGATGCCCCGTCTGTGAAACCACCTCATATACATTCATGTTGGATGGTGAGTGTGTAAACTCCCATAAATGAGTGGAGAATGTGAGTTCGGTGCATCAGCATCTTCACAGAGCAGCAGGAGGATAAAGCCACTGTGGCTGCAGGTGTCCCCCCCTCCTCACCCAGCCTAGGCTGACCTGGAGGAAATCAACCAGTCTGCACAAGCATTGTGGCGTTTTCCTGTGGAAAACTGTCATTTACTTTCCACCATTACATATTTCGTATTGTTTTTTTAACACTGTCCAACCTGCATCAGTGTTTCAAACCTGAAATAAGAGATGTGAGCAGCAGAGGCAGGGCGCACAGCCACAGAGAGTCACACCGGCAGCCCCGCAGCAACAATGAGCTCCTTTCAGTGTTTAGATTGCATCTAACCACGTCTGGGAAAACGAGATGTAAACAATTTTAATGTTTTAAAGAGCGAGATTCAAAGGAATTTCTCCAGTCGTCTAGTTGGGCTCCGTTTTTTTTTCCCCTGTGAGCTGCAGCCTGTGAGTTGTTGACCTTATCTGCTGTTGTTGGGGCTCCCTGCTCGTTAAAGAGCCTGAAGGCATCGCTATTTGAAATCATTACTCGTTATTGAAGCGGACACGTATTTTATAAGCCCGGGTTTGAAACTGGCTCGAGTTTCCTCCTCTGTTAATGAAGCTGTAGATTTTTATGGTGGTTTGTTTTAATGTCGCCGTTTTCTTTCCATAAGAAGGAGAGGGGGAGAGGAAAGGGGGAGACACTCCTCACACCCAGCAGAAAGAAAATATATAGTGCGCATATTTTATTTTCTTCTTATTTTATGGGCTAATAAAAAAAAAAAATTTTTAACATCTAAATTACATTCTATTATTTTGTATTTATAACTTCAAAAATACAAGTAAAATAAAAAACAGCAATATTTTGTTCAAAAATATGTGTTTTAATAAATAAGCAAAAACAAAAAAAAAGTACATTGGACGGAGATTTGGAGACTTGCTAAAGAAAGTCAATGAAATCCATGCAGCAAATGACTCTAAATTGCATTGGTCCCTTTACAGGCTATAGGCGAACTTACACAGGTATGTACAATATGCGTTCATTTATATATCTATTTATATATTTATACTTTGGTTTAAAGTCTTTGAAAAACAAAATAGATCTCCTTCTAAAAAAACTATTCAAGGATGGCTTTGGTGAAATGCAGGCCGTAAATCCGAGCATCTTAATATCTTTGGCCTATACACGCTGCATTCAGGGCCCTGTCTGCCACAAACATCTCCAGACGGTCAGAAGCTGCGTGGTGAATCTGCACACACACACACACACACACACACACACACGCACACAGACACACACTCTCCCTCAGAGTTTGTAATTGTGGGACACGTTACGTCTCTCCGCCATGCCTTTGAGGTCGATGAGTTCTTCAATATTCCCTTCGGTCTTCAAACCTTGTAGAAGTAAACAGTCTGTAATGGAAGAAAAAAAAAACCTTACTGATAAGTTGCTTAGAGGCACAGAAGTATTGTTGATGTTGGCTTTTCGTGAGGGCACATGGGATGTTTTTTTTTTTGTGTGTGTTGTTGTTTTATATTCACTGGCTCGCTTAACATGTGGGAAATCATTAATGAATCAATTATTAGCCACCGAGCTGAGTAGAACCATATGGAAAAGCGGGGACGTTTTCTATCTGAATGTCGTCTTAAAGCTGAACCTGAATCCTGATTTTCACTTTAAAGTACATGAGCAATAAATGAACAATAAAATCTACTAAAACCTGCTAATAACTGAACATATCACGATGTTAACTTAGATCACATTTGATTTTGAAAGGAAATGCGCATATTTAATTTATAATAATAATAATAATAATAATAATAATTGAGATCTTTTTAATGAGAACTGTAAGACTGGACTCACTTAAACTCAGATCCACGCAGGAGAAACGTATTTACACAAACTGACTCCTGACTACACGTCAGACCCACTAAACTAAACCAGCTCTTCATTAGCTTATTGTTGATAACACTTGTTACAGTATTTGTGATTTTACACAAAGAGTTAAACCATCTAGTGAGAATCAGCCTTTAATCAATCTCGTATTTCATCATTTGGAGCGGTCAGGACCTCAGTTTCACTCTTTCTAAGAAGCTCTAACAATGAGGAGAAGCGTTTCCCGACATGACGATGTGAGTGGCAGTGATAAGCGAGTTCATCTTCATCATGTCGACGTAGCTCCTGTCTTTTGTCAGAGCGACACCTCTGTGCCCTCCAGACATGAACAAACCAGGATGCACATCTGCAGAGTTACGTGACCAGCTCCTGCCTGCCTGCAAATGCGGGCCTCTGTTTTTTATTTTCTTGCACTGGCTTGAACCTTCATGTCCAGCCGAGCTACTCATTCCTGCGGTCTCCAAACAGGAAAGCACTCTATTGTGGATGTAAATTACCCGTGGTGGCACTACAGCTGCGTTTCGGCGCGGCCCAGGACTTTTTCTTTCTACACTCCGCTAATTATAAAACAGGACTAACTGCACAAGTCACAAGTGGCTGATTTAATGCGTCTCTGCTCAAAAATAGAAGCGACAGAAACTGACGAGGCATATTCTTCACTCAGCCTGGCATGCGAAAACGATCCAAAGCCATTATTTGTATTACCCCCCCCCCCTCTCAGAATAAATACACTGTTCATTTTTCCACATCCTGAGCTCGACTTAAAGGTTTAAAGGTTTAGGTTTTAACTGGATCCGTGAGAGGTCTTCAATGTGTCAACAAGTCGTCTGACGGATCAGCTGTCACCGTGGGCGCACAGCAGCATCCCGGACGCAGGCGTGCGATGCTGAGGCCCTCGCTGTGAAATCTGACTCTGCTTTCGAGTACACCAGTTCAATTTCTGATGCACAGCTCTATCGCGCGCTGTCGGAGTGTATTTTATCTGCCTCGCAGTTTGGCTGTTGGCTCTAAAAATGACAGGCTGCAGATCCAGGACGAGCGGCCGCATCGCCACCGCGCTGCTGCTGCTGCTGCTGCTGCTGCTGCATGGATGTGTGAGGGAAACTGTGAATCTGTGAATGTGACTCACGCACACTATATTTATGTCTGCTGACAGTGTCATGCTTTCTATTTGTTCTCATCATCTCATCTCATCTCGTCTTATTGTTACTTCTGCACCTGCACAGTCTGATAATAAACCAAATGATTCTATAAACATCATAATATCTGACTTTCTTTGCTTCAGTCTCGTGGTACCCACCGCTTTGGCATTGTTAAGTGAAGGTCTCTGGGTGCTAGTGAGATGCTGACATAGACCATGCGCCCTCCATCCTCCACACGGAGAACGCGTAACTGAGTCTTTCGTGCGCGACGTAGCTGCAGCTGGACATCTTGTTGTCCATCTCGTCGCTCTGCAGCACCTGACACAGAAAATCTATGTATCTGGAGGCGAGCTTCAGCGTCTGTATCTTGCTCAGTTTGTCCGACGGCAGCGTGGGGATAATTTTGCGCAAAGACGCAAAGGCCTCGTTCAGAGACTGAGTCCGTTGCCGCTCCCGCACGTTGGCCAGGACCCGCTGATTCTGCAGCTCCTCGTACGACTGAGTGCCGACCGGACTCGGTTTTTTCCCCCGCTTCCCCGGACCCGGGCTGCTGCCGCTGCTGTCCTCGCTGGACTTCTTACTGTGTCTCCTCTTCCTCGCGAAGCGTTTCTGCTGCCTGTCCAGCTCCTCCTCGCTGGTCACCAGACTATCCACAGGGGAGACCGGGGAACTGGAGCCCTCTTCCATTTCTTTCTTGAAGAAATGCAGGGATAGAGAGGAAAAAACGCTGTCCACCTTTGAAGCCGTGGTTACAAAAATGTGTAGATATCCGTAAAGATGAGGGGAGTAAACTCAATACGTCTCACTCTCTCTGCGCTTCTCGCTTTAGAAGAAACGGGAGGTTGGCACACTTCTCTTCTCGCAGGAAGTTTTTAAAACAAAAAATTTGAGAAACTTTATCCTGGTTTCAGATGCTAAATAGTTTTGAAGTGAAGGGGAGGGGTTTTTCGGGTGGAGGGGGAGCTAGTAGGTCTTGGTCCGTTAATAAGCAGGAGGGACCAGTCACGGTTTCATGTGTCTGGGACATGACTGAAACAAGCCTCTTATTTACAGTCAGGAGCTTCGGAAATGCTTTGTCTTGTTTAATGTTCCCCTCTTCGTGTAACGTTTGTCCCATCAAATCCACTATTTATTTCTATGCTGAATTTTTATTGTATTTTTATTTTATTTTCACTGGTGTATTTATTTTAATTATAATTACTAAAATTAAGATTAATTGCGGAGTAAAAATATAAAATAGTCAATTTTTTTGCACGTGTCTGGACACATTTTTAAATATTGATAATAATATTAATATGAAGTTTAATTCTTGAACTCATATTTTTACAATTTGACAAACATTATTTGTCAGTCAAAATATCTAAATCGTAAAGTTGTAGGTTTTGAATTCAAGTAAAACATCAGCCTGACTCAATAAATCTACCGAATTAACTGCTGCATAAAACCCATTTGCTCTTGAGTGTTACTGCTGTGTGCCAAGCTCCAGTCACTGTTTAAGGCCTCTTCTAACAAACCATCCATGTTAAGCTACGCACTCTGCGGAGGCCGATTTACGCACAAATTCATCGGACTGGAGGAAAATCTATCCGCTTGATCTTTAATCGAATCAACTCTGTAAGCTCTCACAGTTCCTATAATGTGGAAGTCAAACAGGAAGGAGGTTTAAACTAACCGAGGAGCTCTCCAGTTTCTGCGGATACCTCCAGTGAGCGCGTTCTCCGTGCGTTTTGTCAGCGGTCCACCTCTTCATCTGTCATGTGATGTTTTCCCTGCACAGAGCGGCGCACAGGTGGCTCACATTATAGAAGTGAATTTATCCACTGCTAAAATGCAGAGTTTGTCCACATCAGCTGACAGATTTCCGAGGCGCTGAGCTGTTGTGGGGTTTTAGGCCACAGTTATGTTCTTTAACTGCTATAAACTGCAAAAATGTGATTTAACACTTTTTATTTTTTATTTTTAAAGAAAGAAAAACTGAAAAGAAAAAACTATCTGCGTGTGAGGTGAGCATGTTTCTTAAATGAAATACATTTGTTTGATTTATTGTCTTAATATTAAGAAAATTATACCTATGTAACAAATTTGAAATAATGCATTTAATACATTGTATGTGATTGTTTTTAAAGAAATAAAGCTAAACTAGGCCACATGTCACACTTCACTACAAAAGAACTACAACAAAACAATATCAGTTAATGTCCTGGAAATAAGACTCAGTGTGACGCCATCATTAATCAAACTGTGCTGGACTGTGTCTTTTTAGAATCAAATTGTTCTAATTTACACCAACGTATCTTAGAATCAGACTACAGTGTGTTGAGTGTATGGTGGCTATGTTGTGTGTGATCTACACATGTGGGGAGACTGGTCTTTGTAAATGAGGTGGAACCGAGCTGCTCCTGAAAGTTGCACAATATCATTTTAATTCATGAGCGTTCACTTGGTGTTGGGACATATTCTGGGTTTTCCCTTGAAAGCTCGCATGGCCTCTAAGATACCTGTTCTGCTTCGTGTTCTGGCTCCCACTGGTAATGGTGACTGTCACACTACTTTCACTCAGTGCCAGAGCTCTTAATTCAGACCCTGGAACGTCTCAGCGTCGGTCGAAGAGTGGTTACAGTTTACTAGTTCATGCAGCCTCTTCATGGAGAACGTAATGTTTCACACATGCAAATATGAAAGAAATGCTCAGATACAGTATGTGCAAACGCATTGCAAAAAAAAAAAAAAAAGGAACATCCACACACAGGAGCACACACACACAAATGCACACATAATCACAGACGCTTTCCCTGATTATGCCCTCTGACCTCCTGCTCTCTGGCTCAGCCTCCAGGAGGCCTCCATGCCCAGGGGACACCGGCGAGAGAGTGAGGGGCTGATCCTGCACAGCGTCTGTGAGGTAGCCTCCACATATACACACTTCACAAGAAAAGAAAAAATAGAGTGAGAGGGGGGCCCCTAGCCAGCACTTTTCCATCCACTGTATAAGCCGTGGGCAATGATAAGCAAGCTTGTAATCAGGAAAACAAGCAGTACATGATGAGGGCAGCTTGAAGTTCCTGATCATATTCGTAATCTAAATGTTAGAAAAATATTTACTCTCTACAGCATAATGTATAGTTGTATCTGAATTTAATTGTGTTTAGTTCAAATTTGAGCTTTTTCCATTTAAGAATTTCTTTATGAGGCATCAAAACATTATGCTGACCTGATCATGTCGTGTAACTCAGCAAAATCTTTTCATGTGGAAAGATGCCGGTAATATCCATAAGAGCTCTCTAACCCCCTGTGGCTGTTGGTAAGTGATTCATGCACATCTCACCCAACGCTCACTGGAGTTGAGAGGAATTCTTGGTCCCTGTGGCTCTCACAAGAACCTCCTGAGAGAGATGACAGAAGCGAAGACGGCAGAATGAAGTGAGACAGAGAAAGAGAGAGAGGGATGACCTGCCTCTCAGATCAAAGATGAGCTCGGGTCGTAATTCAGCGGAGCAGGATGACGTACCTCTGTCTTGTCTGACACCTTTAAAACCAGCTCCACATGGGCCGAGGGCACGGCCTTAATAAGCCCAGATCCTCTCTGCTGTCGTATCCGGGAAAACGCATCCTCGTCTCGTGTATGAACTGTAAACAAGAAGTGAGACTGAGAGGTGCTGAGAGACCGAAAATGGAGGAAGAAGGAAAGAAAGGATGCAGACGAAAACAAGGAAACGAGGCCAAATGTATGGATGCGTGTTGATTCACAAAAGTCTTTGATCTGACACAGAGAGTTATGGATGTGTGAGAGAAGTTATGGAGGAGATGATTTGTTAGCGGCTGTGATGAGGGGATTTTTACTGTCCATGTGCCTGCCAGGGTCAGTTACAGTACCTCTGACTTTAACCCACCTCCCCAAACACTTGAGAGGTTCACCCAACATGATCTTGGCAAAAGGATCTAAAGCCAACGCCTGTCTGCAAGCATGTGCATGTGTCTACTTGTGTATATGCGCTTTTAACAAAGATTCTTCATACATTATCACCTGATTAGTGTGTGCGTCACTGCATCTACAGCTGACTGCTCAGACATGTGTTTGTGTGTGTGTGTGTGTGTGTGTGTGTGTGTGTGTGTGTGTGTTCAGTTCAAAATGAGCCAAAGATGAGAGGAGCAGAGGCAGAGGAGAGGCCCAGCTGGTTCTCATTGCACAGAAAACAGTGTCTATTACCAGCAGTGCAATCACTTTTAAAGCTACTTGTAGCCCCACTGTTTTGATTAGGACTTCAATTTACGTATCAATTCTACTGTACTGTCAAAAATTTGGAATTGTACATGGTAGTTTCTTATTAACGGGAATTAATTCCCATTCTGCATTAAGTAAAAATGTGACAGTTGCTAATGAAAAACCATGTTATGTACATGTTAAAGCTGAAACTGGTCTAAGACGTTGGACGACCCCTTAAAACAAAACAAAACAAAAAAATCGTTCTGGTTATTGCGCAGCTCTTTTCCAGTAAATTGTGAAAAATGTGACTCACAAGTCAGTTCTTACAACTTCCATGTCGGACTCGATGCCAAATTTAAAGTTGAATGAATACAAGGTACGTCTGAAAAACATTACTGGCTTTATATAAAAAAGCAACAATGGTCTCAATCAGAACTCATTAAGCTTTTGTTTCTTTCTTGCTAAAAATAGTTAAATGTTGTTCAAGTCCTTCCTCAGTGTCCCAAATGGCCACGACCACAGGCTTTCATTTGGCGTTTAACAACATCAGTCATAGGCAGTGTTTCTAATCAGATCCTGTATTTAGCAGAGGCTCTTTAGTGAATGAAACAACAGGCGTTATCAGCGAGAGCTACATATTGGCCTATAAAACTATAGGCACCCACACTCACAGAGTCATTCTTCGCTAACTCGCACACCAAGAGCCCATTCATTCACATATCCACACTTCTCCGTTCTGCTGCCCCGAGGCTGATGACAAGGTGTTTCTGAAATCGCATTAGGGGCCCTTTCATAAAGGTTTCATTGGGGAGTGTGTAACACCTTGAAACATTTAAGCTTTGTTTAATATGATGCAGATTTGCTGCTCGATGCTTTGTCTCCTGTGTGGAAGGGGGCGCAGGATGCCAGAGACCCCTGCTGTCAGAGTTTACTTTGATATCAGGAGGTGGAGGGGGAAATAGGGCAGAAGGACCCCCTCTCGCCTACACACGCCACCACCACCCCCCAAAACGTGTATGCTCAATACCTGACTCTGGCCTGTTGCCCTGTAGAGTTATGATCATCCAGTGAACAAGCCGAGCTTCAGAGCTCAGCTCTCTGAGGCTTTACGCCCTGAGGGAGGCGTGTGTGGAGAAAAGAAATCATGATATACAGTACTGAGGCTATTTGAGACACACACTGTACCACTTAGGTAAGTTACGCCAGATCAAAAATACAGTTTGTCAGATCTGTAGCTTAGAACCACTTCAGCACATGGACAAGATACTCTGGATCAAACCACTACACCCATGATTAATAGCCGACCCTTTCCACCATCTGAGCTACATATTTCTTTATATTTATATATACAGGTAGATTTTATATTTATGATTGTATACACATATGCATTAGATGTGGATGGTGGCGACCTTTTTTTAAATCAGTTTTGTCTAGCAAGGCAATGGTCCTGGCACAGCGTACCAACACACGCTCAACTCAAATACACTTAATTGACATGACAGTTACAAAAAACAGTGTTGCCAGAGCAATTATGTTGGCTATAACACAATTATATTCATTACACATGTACTACTTCCAGAATCTGAACTTAGCCAGGCCAAAACAGGAGAGAAAGGGGGGCAGGTCTTGTTGATAGGGTCAGACTTAATTTGCTGAACAAATGACAGAGGGACTGCGCACTCGACTGCTGAGGGGGCGGCCTGCTGCACAAATAATGTAGTGTAATTAGTGCTGCACTTGTGACCCTGGTGCCAAGGTTAGCTGGAGAGTCGGCCCAGGTTCACAGTGCTACGTGTTAGCCAGGTGGCCCGACTAGACTGGACTACAGAGCGGTTAGGCTGAGCTCAGGCAGTCTGGGGGAGGCAGTACAGGATGGCTGGGCAAACAGAAGTCTTGTTTGTTCTGTTGATTGGTCTCGAACTGGCAGGGTGAAGACCACCAGATGTCAACACGGGGGGTGGGGGGGGTGCATTTACAGTCCACTGTCACTGCCTCAGCGTCACCTGTGTCACCACCAACATCCTCCACTGTTGATTTGTCCTCAAGCTACAGAACAATAAATCTTCTATCTGCGACCTCGTCTCATCTGAACGGTTACGACGCATGAAACTGTTTTATTTAACTGAGAACCCCGATGACCTCTCAGCTCAATCTACTCACACAGTTTACTTCTCCATGATCCACACAGGAAGTTATTGAATGTTCCAGTGCTCATCTGAGATGGCTTCAAATGCGTGCGCCCCCCTGACTGTTCAGCACCCCTGAGTGCCGGCCCCTGGGACACGTTGTAAAGACGGCACCGCATTTTTCTTTCACACTCTCTGATCTGAGTTATTAGCTCAGAGGCCTTAAAGCGAGATCTCGTGAAGAGGAGCTGTGATGAGAAAAGCAGGCGAGCTGTATAACTAGAGTTTCACAGCTTTTAAAGTGCCGGCACACTGTGTCACGGTGATGACACATGGTGATGAGCTTGAGGCGGAAAGCTTCCGGGAAGTTTTTGTTTGTGAGGGGGAGGATGTTTATTTTTGAAATTAAACTCTGGGTTGGTGTATTTGGATGCCACACGTTGGTTTTGACAGGATGAGCCCCTTTTAGCATTGTTTACAGGTTCAACATACACCTTTATGTTCAAACAGGTACAGCTCTTAAAAACCCCACAAATGAGAAACAATACTGTAGTTCACTAATGTCATGGACGAAAATCTGTTTAGGAAAGACGTAAATGCAGGCTTATGTTTGCATGTTTGAACGTTTTTCTTTTTCTCTCTCTTCACCTGCATGTTGTGTTTACCCACTGTTATAATTAACTTAACAGTTTGCCAACACTTTATTTACATGTGAACCAACATAATGAGTCGCATACCAGCAGGTGAGAGCTGCAGACAAGATTACAGGGAGGCAAAAACATCTTCTTCAAAACGAACAACAAAGAACATCAGCGAATGTGCTACTTTACAGTGGATTTCCATATGTGACAGATAAAACACGTGTAACCTTCTGACAGTACAGTTCCACATTTCTTCTGTCCAGACCTGACACTGTTTCAACAGGATGTGATCCACTGATTGTATTTACGAGTGCAGGGCCCGGAGTCACACGGACGCGATAAACACACCTGCTGCCTGAGCCTCTCAGTGTTTGTCCGTGTGAGTTGCCGGATGTTAAATCAATAAACTACCTCAACACAAAGAAGAACGCCTGATGAAAACCACAGACTGGAAGATTCTTACTCACTGATGCACATTACACACACATTTATTCACTAGTTCTTGATTTCAGGCAGCCATTGACTGCAAAGAGTTTCTGCACGTTTATGTTATGTTATGTTAACTGTTTTATTCCATTATTTATGGGCCTCCCAAACTGGGGGTATGTGTAAATCTTGGATGGTTAATGACACTTTATTAATCCCTCTGGGGGAGTCCTTGTGGACAGGCTGCCCCCTTAAGGCACCAGGGGTTCAGTATTTTTTCCAGGGACACTTCAACATGTAGCCAGGAACTGAAGAAACCAGCTATAACTTTGACTCATCCCCATTTTGTGACCTGGACGACTGAGAGACGACTCAGGGTCACTGAGCGCCCACAGACGTGTGTGATTCACATGGCCACATGATTTTTATAAAATTATTATTTAGAGCCCATCAAGCATTTTCTTACAAAACGCAGCGTCCCTGATGTGCAATTACGTTCCAGGTTTAGAGTATAGAAAGTGTCGCGGCAACGTCTGTGACACCTGTACGAGCGGTGTAACATGCAGGTTCCTGCCTTAAACACACATGAGAACAAAATCAACAAAGAAAAAAAAAAGGCTAAATCTCTGCATTCATCTAGGGACTCATTTTTAATTTACTGTGACCAAAACTCCCATACCAGAAATTCTCAAATGGAGATCTCATAACAGAGGTGCTTCTTAATTGTTTCCTAAGGGCTCCATTAGTGGCACTAAAATTACATGTGCTGAAGAAGAATGGGCATGTTGTTGACTCCCTTGGCCTGTTTTACACATCTGACTCGTACACCTGGAGCTGCAGCAGCATCTGCGCTCACGCTATGAGAAAAACTACACTCCTCAGCCGTGGCCTGTCACCATCTTCACGTGCTGACTCTGAAGTTTACTTTAGTGGTTGTGGCACGTGGATCATCATATGAGTATGACTTATGACTTTGATCATTTATCGGGTGGCAGTAGATGCTTCATCTTGCTGTCATTCTAACTCAATTCCTGCTTTATCATTTTACTGCATTGTTACACATGTCAGAGGGGAATATTATACTTTTTACTCCACTACTTGACTTTACTATTTTTCATTTTAGTCTTCCACCACTGTCCATTTATTTACAAATGTCTGTAGTTTCATGTAGGTTGTAATGTAGCTCTTAGGATTTTTGTCATGCCTGTGCAGTTTATTAGGCATTATCACGCTATCCAATAAAAATAGAGCAGTAGAAGACAAATTAAACCACTGTGTAGATGAGTTGCTTCTTTTACAATATTGACTTTGAGTAGAGATCACACAAATATACAGAATAGACTTTTTTTCATTTGAGTTACAGAACATCAAATTCAAGTATTTTACATCATAAAAAAGCAAGAATCAAAAATAAATAAATAAATAAACAAACAAACACAGGAACAGATGATAGAGATTTCACACAAAACAAACACAACAAACCATACAGCCGTGTCTGGGAACAGCACCTGACATGCTAAATCTCATGGCACGGATCTGGTTCACACGCGCATCATCTCATTTACATGATCAAGGTTCTTTTTAACACATCGACTCGCAGCCTAATGACAGAGAGTCCAGAAAACACTTCAGTGCTACATGCACAAGTATGAGCCCCTAGCAAGTCCATTCAGTCTCATGCCAGTGCGCCCCTCTCCCTGTGTGACAAGTGCCATCTATTTGGGCAAACAATGCCAACCCATTTTCCCTCCCCAGCCCCAGAAACAATGGCTCTCAATTACCAGTCAACAACAAATTAGAATATTAAAAGCCACGCAGGACGAAGAAGTGTGCTGGGTTGTGAAAGCCTGAGATGTGTGAGCCAGTGAGAAGTTTGCAGATGTTGAACAGTCAGCTCTGTCGCTGCCGGCTGCCTTGCTGTCTTTCACATGCAGAGACAGAGAGAAGGGGGAGGAACAAACCTGAAGCGCCTCCCTGCAGACTCCACCACATTTTGGGTGCCCCGTGTTCCTCAGTTAATCCCACTTAATCCAGGAGAGGCGGGCTGTCAGATCTGTGAAGGGGGAGCACGGGGGGCAGGAGGAGACAAAAGCAGGACAAACACATAAGTTTGGATACATTTTAATGACTGTTTAACAAGTCCTGGGTCTGGGCCTAAAGAACAGGGGCACACTTCTACCTCAAAAGCCCCGTGGAGAGGCTTCAGAGCAGATTCCCACAGAATTAGTTAAGTGTGGGAGGAAGGAGGGAGGGAGAAAGAATAAATGTACTTGTGTTTTGGTAGGATGAGGCTAATTTAAGAGCAAATGCCCCAAGGAAAACACACCTGGGGATAAAGGTCTGCAACAAACACACAGAAAGCTGCTTAAAATGGCATTAGCTTTATGGGATTACTGCGAATAACAACAATCAATTCTTTATGTTGACTGTAAACTGATTGTAATTAACTGTAAATATAAGATGTAGACTGAAAATGGACCATTTCACAGTGTTATACTGTTCTGTGCAACATCTTCTATCACAACATGAAGTGAAAAAATTAAATAAATGAAAAATGAATAAATAAATATGTATTTTCCATCCTGATTATTTTAAAACATAATCCTTTAAATGGCTTTAAAAAAATCCTGCATGAGACTTTAAGACTGTACTTTAATAATAATGAACTGATAATATCAGGACTGGTTTTAAGTGGCATTATCTGCCTCTTAGATTTAAGTTATTTGTTCCTGACACTTTAGTTAGTGAGCGTGATCATCTCACCGCTCGTGTTCCACACAGCAGCGGTCTGGTTCTTATAGCCGTTCTTCATGCACTCGTCCACGTAGGACTTGGGGTCGCAGCCTGACATGAGGATCTCTCTCAGCAGGGCGATATAAGCTATGGCTAGTCTCAGAGTGTCTATCTTTGACAGCCGCTTCTCGTAGGGGAACGTGGGTACGTGGCAGCGCAGCTCCTCGAAGGCCGAATTGATGCTCAGCATCCTCTTCCTCTCCCGGATGTTGGCGGCGTGACGCTGCACCTTGTAGGGCTGATGCGGGACCAGTCTTGGCGCCCTGCGCTTGGTCACCTCCAGCGGCTCGTCCACGGAGGAGGTTTCCCCATCAGGGCAGAGATCCACCCCCGGAGACTGCACGTCGAGATCGGTGAAGGTCAGCTGCGAGTCCGGGAACATGGACGGACAACCGAGAGAGGACCAGGGAGACAGCTGCCCGGTGGCTGCTGTGCAGTCCAACAGGAAGGTGTCCAGCTGGTTCTGAAACTGAAAGTTTTGGTCCATCTGTCCCCAAAATGCAAAATCCATGGCACCATCCGGGTCGAAACAGTCGAACAACATTTCCTCCATATTTTAAAGGCTATTTTTCCTTTATGTATGGGAGAAACATGCACGTATGTTCAGCGCTATGGTGACTGCTCACCTGTATGCGCCTGAATCTCCTCTGTGCAACACATCTCCTGGGTTAAATACTTCCAGAGCCTCCATGTTTCTGACGGGTCGCACAGGCCAATTGTAAAGGCTGAAAGGGAGCTCTTCAGAACACTTTAGCCCTCCTTATGAATAGTTCATTGCTTCAAAAAACGAATCACAAAAGGAATCAGTTGATCTCTAAACGACAAAAAGCGGACAAAACACGTGTGCAATTATAAGTCCCCCCCCTCCCCACCGAAGTAGTCCCGCTAATATTGACAGAAGCACTCAGTATCAAGCTGGAGGCTTGTGCGGCGCACTATGGCGCAGCAGGCCGTGCGAGCCCGGTGGCCTCTGAATGGGATTGTTTCACCTGACAACAGACACTGTCAGAAACACATGAGCGCTTTTTGTTAGCATCAGGATTTTTATTTTATTTTTTCCTTTGGGTTTATTCTGGTGTTCTGGTGTATTTTTACACACTTTTTTTTTTATCCCAAACAGACCTGCTAGATGTAAAATACACCAGCAGTTATCAGCACAAGTCGTCCGACATAATTCGGGCTTAGCTGTTACATTAATATGCTCCTGCTTTGCAAATGACACGTCTGACTAAACGCGCGCTGTAATCACCGCGGAGTTAATCAAGCGAGCGCGCTCCCTTCTTCGAGGTTGGAGAGAGGGCAGCTTAGGGACTAACTTTAATTCAGGAAGGCTGTCTTCCTCCTTACACGTGGTTTTGATTTCATGATGCTTATTTAAAAGCGAATCTGTTCGCTGCAGTAAACACTTTTTTTTGTATCAGGTAGAAGCTGATTTCAGCACAGTCCTCCAGAGACGAAGGTGTGACTGACGGGGACACCTCCGAGCATGTCAGAGAGGATCGTACTTTAATTCAATCCAAGGCCCTGTCACTGCACCATCACCTAAATTGTTGCAGACGTGATTTTTACAGAAACAAAAAAAACAACAACAACAACACTATGAGTGACTCTTCTTAAAGATGACGCACAAACTAGTTGTTTGGTTATACAGAAGAAACAATATAAAGGTTACAGTCCTGTCTGCATTCTTCTCCAGTGAGTTTGATTTCCCTGTAGGGAACTCACTGTTTGTTTAAGGAAACACATCAAAGTCGTTCATATTTTCCTACGGATTAAGTTACAATTACTTAATGATCCTACAATTCCAGCGTTGCTCTCTAACCCCATTCTGCGGTTCAATTAACACGTGAGACACACACATTTGAAAAGACAGCATCCTGATTAATGGCTGCATTGTTGTCAAGCTAAACCTCTCGTTTCCCCTCTGCCAAAAAAAAGCGTAAATTACGCATGGACGAGAAAAATGTACGACTGATTTCGGGTTGAGGAGCTTCTAACCCTGGACCAGGACTGATGAGAAGAACACGTTTATACAGAATGATTTCAGTGAGTGACAGCAGGTATAAAGGGAAATAAAAGGTGTATTATTCTGTGTGAACAGAATTTACCTACACTGAGTCCCACTGTTAACGCTGGGAAATGTAATCAATTCATCAACAAATGAAATGATCTGCTTCCATAATGGACATGTTTCACAGGCCGTCAAAGTCCTTTTCTAATGAATGAAGCGACGCAGACAGTTTGTGTCAGGACCTTCTGTCGCCGTGTCAGCCGCGTCTCTCCTGCAGCTGACGGTCTCGGTTTAGTTAGAGACGCGCCTGTCAGGTCCAGACCCCTCTTGTTGCTGAAAAGGGGCGAAGGCTTAGAAAATAAGGGCTGATAGAAATCCTTAGAAAAATCTAATTAAGCAAGGAAACGGTCAGATAATTCAAAGTGAGGATCTATAAATGTGGAAATGAGGCATTTTTTTATTTACAGACTGATTCGTGAAATCATGGTCTTTGCGTATTAATACGTGTTAAACCTTTCGTGTACTGTATGTCGCTCCTGTGCTCAAATGTGCTCCTCCGATGGAGGTGCAGTAGAAGAGGACAGGACAGCCTGGAAAAGGAAAGTGCGCCTTGGCCACAGGATCGCAATTAGAGCTGTGGTTTTGAAGCTGTTTACCACCTGTGAGTTACTGTGTGGAAAACAAGGAAGTCAACGACACTGCGAATCAAACGCACATCAGAAGTGATCTGCACCTGCTCTTTCATGTCCTTTATTGTTATATTATGATTTTAATCAGTGACATATTTTGGACACTTAGCTCACACGGCGCTTGTGTCATTTCCTACAAATGACTGAGTCGTGTTGCTAAACTCTGATCAAGTTTTTCAGAATCGCTTCCAAAATGCGGTGCAATAATGTTTCTGTTGTGTCCAAACCTCTCTCTCTTTATTTCTCTGTTTATTAGTCTCTCAGTGTTTCTGTTTGACACTCTCACAGTGTCTGTCTTTACTTCCAGCTCATATGTCTCTCTCTCTCTCTCTCTCTCTCTCTCTCTCTCTCTCTCACACACACACACACACACACAAAGTGAAAGTTAAAAACAGCAGAAATGAGATTGTCCACTCGACATCCAGGCAACAACAAAAAGAAAGATTAACATTCAGGGTTCTGTTCAGTGACGCGTAACTTGTTTGTTTAGGTACAGGCCAGATACACATCTTGGTTCTGAAAGCCTCTGGGGTCTGTCTTGGCTGGTATGAGAGAATGGCACAGCAGCCAAGTGTAATCTTCAGCATTGGCCACAAACGGCACTTTGATCCATGCTGGGATGGAGCCCATTACAGCGTCACGGCACATTGAAGCGATAGCTCAGAGCAGAAGTTACCCTTAACCACAGATTAGGATTCAGATAGCCCCGGGCCTTTACCTTTAAAGGTAAACTACATTCAGGATTACTGCAACCAACGGTACGGTCTTAGGCTCAAAGGACACGCCAGTCAGCTGCATAAAAATAATGAAAATGCTTTGACTGACTGTGTGCAAATGTCTCCTGTGTGTGAAGGATTTGTGGATTGCACTGTTCCTGCATCTTCAGAGCAACAACAAATCGTTAGTCCTAGTTAGGTCTGTCAGTCTGTCTGTGAGGCGTCATCAAGACACACTCTGATACCTCTACTTCACCTGCCAAGGAAACAAATCTTTTACTGTAATTTTACGAAGCAGCTTACTGGTTCACTGTCCGTTCCTGTCTGCATTTCATACTCAGGGC
Source organism: Ctenopoma multispine (assembly GCA_034779795.1). NCBI lineage: Eukaryota > Metazoa > Chordata > Actinopteri > Anabantiformes > Anabantidae > Ctenopoma > Ctenopoma multispine. The sequence goes on from JAUYWH010000013.1 coordinate 21,134,401, forward strand.
TGGTCTGGAAAAAGCATCACAGTCGTAAAGGGCCTTAAGCAAACACCCCTCCAGGAGTACCACCCCTCTCCCTGGACATGCTAGACCCTGGAGCTGGATTTCAGCCCTTAACCTGATAAAGCACATTGCTTTAGCAGTGTGTATACACTGTATGACAACATGTGGGATTTACATAATGTGACTTTATATAAGTGCACTTGCGTACATCTTATCATGTGCTTCACTCCAGTTTATATTCTGTAATCCAAGTCTGTCATGACATGTTTTGGTGTGTTCAACTGTGGAGCATGTGAGTTTGTCGGACTGGATGGTCCAAGATAATATACAGACCGCAGTAATGACAACTGTGGACATATCAGGCTGACCCCCCCTCAAATCTCCGACCATCTGACTGTGTATAAATGCATATTTTCACATGACAAATGAAATTCCTTCATCCCATTAAAACTGACTTTAACTTTTCAGGTTCAGTATGGAAAGGTTGGCGTCCTGTGTTATTTTTGTTTCAGCAACAATATTCCAGTAGCACTAGTGAGGTTAAAAAGACTCTTTTTTTCTAGTGTAACAATATTAAATTATTATTTTTAAGTTCAGCATGGGGAATCCCATCAGGTTTATTACATTTATGTAATGAGTCAAAACCATTGACATTTGCCATTATACAACATGATGATATATTTCATTAGACCATCCCTGCCTAAAAATTCCCACATTTTTAAAATTTCACATCACAAATTTTTAGACCTGACTTTCTGTTACAAGCTTTCATGCCCAATATAAAACAAAGATAACCATGCAAAAGATTCCCCTGGGCTACAGATTATACTGTTAAAAGAATGGCTAGTACTCCATTTTCTAAACTTCATGTGTAAAATCAGTGAATTTCCCTTTTAAGTATTTGAGTGAATGAAGGAACATTAGTTAACCAATATCAGACAGTTAACTTCAATCAACGGATGTTTATTGGGAAGTCATTTGTGCACTGGTGGAGCTCAGTCTTCTCAAATCTACTGGACAGAATGAAATATTGATGACAGTGATGATTTTGTTATAGGTATCATTTATTGGGACATTCTCACCGAAACCAGATGTGAATATGCTCCTTCTGCAACTCCACTACCTTGGAACAAAAAAATAACAAAAAACTATCAGTTCCACGGCGACACACACACACACACACACACACACACACACACACACACACACAGGCCTGATACTCAGGAGATGATCTTAACAGACACGAGGGCGTCTTAGGTCACTGCAGAGACATGTCAGTGGACACACTGCCACTGAAGACCAGCTGCTGGCTTTGTTGTACACTCTAGCTGTCCTGTCTCTCTCTTCGTCCTGACCCTGTTGTTTAGGTCAGCAAGGTTTTGCTCGATTCTCTCAGAAAAGGTTTTTTTCTGTTCGGTCTTTAGTGGACCCTGATATGTAAATAAATGCTCACTTGAGACATTCACAATTGGGACGCTCCTCTGTTTTCACAGGTCGAGTGGTGGACTGGATATGATATTTCAGTTGTCTTTTTATTATCTGTGCAGTTGAATGCCTCCCCTCCAGAGGGGAACACATGCTCTGTCTGTGATGTGACTGACAAGTCCCTTGAAAGGGTAACATAACAAAAGACCTTTACATCAGTTATCATGACATTTTTTAATTATGTCCTTAAATATTAAGATTATGTATATAATATATCATATATAACCACGATTAAAAAAAACTTTATAAACTTATAAACAGCTAATTTAAATACACATAAACTGTTACAAGGACTGTTACAGAAGCTTGTAAGTAAAAAAGGATTCATAGTTTAAGAAAAAATCTTTTTGTGACCTGGATTAGCAACAAAGCTGCGAAACACAGTTTTTAATGTGAGCTGTGTGAGACAATTGTCATAACTGTGAGTATGACTCTGGTGTCAGCGACAACTAACTTACATAGTTGATAGTTTGTGGATTTACATGATATTGTGTAGGGTGTGTGGACATTTGTCTTAGCAATTTACTGTAAAAATGGATATGATATCTAAAAAGAAAACATACAAAAATACACTGTACATCGAATGTACCTGACTGAATGTAGGAATTTAAGTGAGGATTAATGAAGCTGAAAGTTTCTGATAATTATATTTTATTTAATTTAATTTATATTTTATATAAATGTCTGAGAGTGGCATCAATATTCTCATTTACAGGAACTTGGCAACAAAACATATCTGTGTTAAACTTCTTTCTTTCTTTAACCTAATCAAAGTCATAGTCAAGTTCATCCAAGTAAGAATTTCAACAAATAAAAGTCAGTCTGCAGGGAAAAAGTCAGTATGCAGATAAAGTTTTCTAAAGCTTAATTTATACACCAATTCCGTTTCATGATTAGGCCTCATGATTGAGCATCATATATTGAGTGCGCTGAGGTCATCTTCAAAAGATCAACAAACACTTTTAATGAGCCAAGCTTTCAGTCCACCAGTGTGCAAACCCTTAATCGTGTAACGAGTAATACAAACCGACATCAGTGGATATTTTTTAATCCAAATACTTGATGAACATAATCAACAAGTAATTGCTTTTAAGTTAAATAAAGTTTTGCACGTTTTTGCCACCACCAGTAAATTCTTTTGATAAAGCTCTGGACCATTTTATAGGATTTCCTGAAATTCATACTCCTACTGCTCACAGTTTGTATAGAAGGACATTATGATGCTATGTCTTGAACAAATGACAAGCAACTCAGTGATGATGCATTAAAATATATAGTTCAGGATTGTAAGTCTGCCACAGAGGTGAAGTTTGTGCACGTTATGGACGACAGTCATATGACAAACACATTGCAATCAAGAAGAAATTCCTGCTCATGTCAAGGACATAAAGATAGGAAAGAGAGTGGGTGTACAAAGAAGAAAGATTAGGCTGTTAAACATATAGAGAGCTTTTTTCAAACAGGGCCCATCTGAAAGAGTCATGATGGCTCTCTTATTTTTCCTCTAGTTGTTGGCATGATCGAGTGAAGCCAGCACACTGGAGAGGAATCACGACTGCTCCGAGGTGCTCTGGAGGATAAAACTGGTCAGTCAGTGGTTCGAGTTTGTAACATTAGAAGTCCACAGCAGCTTGATCACTGAGGTCAAACTTACAGATAAAACTAGAAACCAGCCAGGGGACAATCAAGAAATGATTGACTGAACGTTTGAATCATTCACCAAATGCTGGAGAGACACAGTCTTAGCGAACGAGTTTCATATTGCAGCAGAAGATGAGAGATCATTGCCACAACTGATTTTTCGTCTGGTGTATTTGTAAATCTTACTGCTTTCAGTTCAGTCTCACATACTCTGTAGTATTTTTTAACATCAGAAAAGACCATTTTTACCAAGTCTACCAAAAGCTGATGGATGGAATGAAAATAATCCACTACACACAAAACACAAATGCTGCAACCCACTGTAAAGTTTTGGAAGATTCAGGTTCAGATTGATGTTTTACACATTGTCATGAAATTCTACAGCTTTAATGTCTATACAAAATCAGAAGTCATTTTCCAAGTAGCATTTATGGTTTTGTGTGTACACAGACAAGACATGAATGAAATGTGTCACACACTATAACAGAAATAATTGAAAATTAATTGGAAACTTTTCAAACATCGTAGTGACCTAGTGAGGTAAATCCATCTCTGTATTTCATAAGAACAAACAATTGCAGATAACTCTTTCATATCGTTGTTATGACTACCTGACCTTGACCTGAAGTGCCCGGCGCTCTTCTAGGCACGCGAGCATTTTTAATCAACGCCACAGAATTAATCCAGCATTGAAACAGAGCAAAGTCACACATTGCGCCTCACACCAAAAGCTTTAGCATCTGAGAACAATTAAAGGTCTGGTTTCCATGAGAGGCTGATTTGCTAGTTGACAGTTGCAGTGAGGGGGGGGGGGGGACTCACCCCTCTAAGTGCCCCACTGCCTGCACCAAATCATACCACCAGACAACACACATTAGCAATGAGGCTTAAGTGATTTTAAATCACAAAGGAAAAAATAGGCGCAGCAACACTGCAGATATTTAGATCCATTTGCAGACGTGAGAGCCTCATTCCTTGCTGGCGCTCCTACCCCTGTGGCGCCACCTCAAAGATCCCATGTTTGTTCCAAAATGGCACCAAATTTTGGACAATAAACTTAGATTTCTTGATGTGAAGGTAGATAAACCCTCTAGTGTTTTCTCAGACAGTATCTGTTATCTTAGCTTAGCACAAAGCTGAAATAGCTGGACTGGCTCTGTCTAAAGATGACAAACTCATCCTACCAGCACGTCTAACACTCAATAACTAACACATTATACTGTTTCTTTAATTTGTGCACAAAAAAAGTAAATGTACAAAACATTTCTAGACTTGGGAAAGCAAAGTCTTGAAGTCCCCGCTTTTTTCCCAGCAACCTCGCTGTTGACACCAGGAATTTGCTGCTTTTGGCCAAGAACCCCTACCTCATAAAACCACAATGTGTAATGTCTGTGAAGATTCTCAGTCATCCAGGTAAAGTAGTCTGAGGATTGAGTCATGGCAACTGGACTTCTTTC
>JAUYWH010000013.1:21139726-21160451 GCA_034779795.1 Ctenopoma multispine
CTCTGGATCTTCACCCAGGTGTCATCCACATATCTGAACCAGTGGGTAGGTGTCATTCCTGGGAAGGAGCTGAGCGCAATGTGTAATTTTTATGCATCTTTGAATGGATATAAACAAGATATAAAATGTTAATTAGTGAGCTTTGGAGATGTTTGTTATCTTTGGATGGAGACAGGCCAGCTGCTTCCCTCTGTTTCCAGTGTTTTTGTGAAGCTACCCATCTGCTGACATTATTTTTATATTTACCAGACATCCGTGCACTATTGATATTTTCACCTAATTGTCTGCAAGAAGGTAAAAAAGCGAGTCCGACTATCGCTTGAAGTGTGTGTTCTACATGTAAGATGCTCATGAAGCTGCTGATGGAACAATGCTCCTACGTATTGTCGTACCTCTTGGACATAAGTCATGTGAAATGTAACCTTTCTTGTCGCCACGCCTTTAATGTGATTGCCAGTTGCCTTGGTTTTGAATATTTCTGGTTCAAATCTCAGACCAGATATATAAAATTGCCAGTTAGTTCACATCACTTTCTTTTTCTTAAACGACCATGATCCAGAGTCTGCTGAGCAAGGCACGCAAGCTCCAGTTTCCCAGTTGGAGCTCCTCAGTAGTACAGTGATGTGATGGGCAGCTCCCAGGTGTAAACATCTGACCACGCAGTCTTCCTTCACAGAAAGAACAAAGGAAAGCCTCGCATAGAGGCTGTACAACTACAACTGACCTCTAACCTCACTGTGCTGATTCTAATTTTACACTGTGAGAGCGAAGGCAGGGATCAGCATCTCGTTCTTACCGTGCAGATTCCCTTCTCTTCCCTCTTCCCCTCCTGTTGGTACACTATTAGCTCCTGTCAAATGAGGGTAAATAGCTGAAGGATTTTGGTGACTTCTAAACTTTGCCTATAGCAAAGTACAATCTCCAGCAGTAGGAGAGCAAGAATAAGTTCTCTCTCCATCTGAGAGTAATGTGCTTTATGCATTTCAAACAACTGAACCGGCAACACCTTCCCCAGAATGGAAGTCTGCGTAGCACTGAATGGCTCATGCTGTAGGTGTTACCATTTTCTAACAGGTTTAACTGCTGGAAAATACTTTATCCTTGAGTAGGCAAAGTGTTGGAACATTTCATGCAGACAATAGTACGCAAAAATTAAAAAAGAGAATAAAGGCTGGGTAATGAAAAGGTCATAAGAAACATATTGCTAAACATAAACACTAATCAGTTGACAGAAACAGGAAATTAGATTCCCAGGAGCTGGAAAATACATCCCTGAGAGAAAAATTACCATCAATGATTCATTGTATTTCATCTGCTTCAGTCAGAAAGGGGAGGGTGGGGGGTGGTTAAGAAAGAAATGAAATGGAGAAGGAAACAAATTGAAACACTCAACATGCTAATGCTTCTTCCCTGGTCTTCCAGATACCAGGAGCATCCGTCCTGGCTTCATGGAGGACGCTCAACTACCTTCTTCACTCATGTCCTCAGCCACCGCTCTGTGTTCTTCCAGTCTCTCTTTATTGCCACTATGATGAGTCTAAAGGTTAGAGTGCAGAGGCCAAACTACCCTCCCCTATTTTTCCCAAAGACCAGGACTCTTCTCTTTAAGGGCAACAGCTACAGTATGGCTGCCCTCAAGATTTATGGTTTTATTTTCCTGTTAATAAAGTGCATTAGACGTTTCGTTACAATTTATCCTCTGGTTGCTTGCCAACTTCTCCGTGATGACAAGACGCTGGCCAAGAAACAGTCCAGTACATAAGTCCCTAAAGAACTACAACTTGTTATTTTTACACTTTTCTGTGCATTTTCCCTGTTTCCAGTCTCCAGGGTGAAATAAGCTCGTTGGATGGTGGATGCAACTTCATAATTATTGTAAACTTTTAAGAATCTTCTCAAAACACTTGGTAAATGAATTTCCCAAACTATTCCTTTTATGCCCACATCATGCTGCAGTACCTTATAACAATGTGTTGATGCCATGATAAAAAGCCACCATCGCCTCCGTCTTACTGGAGCAATTTAAATCTGAGTGCATGAGTGGAAATGAGCAAAACATCTTTGAAATCACACACACACACACACACACACACACACAGTCACTGTGATCAATAGTGTCAGTGGATTTCCTGCTGAGTCACCTGAAGCACTAGAGCCATCTAGCCAATTTGATGAGTCACTGCATTCTCGAGGCAAAAGTCACACAACATGTCACACAGTGAATTAGAGTTGATGCCCAAACCTCCCAATTACTGGATGAACATCAAACAGGATATAAGTCAGTTACAGCAAAAATGGTCAGAAACAAACGTTTTAAATGTTCAGTGTGGATCCTAAGTGAAGCCACAACAACAACAAAAAATGTATTTTCAGTCACTTCAGATTATTTGAAGTGAAATATTTTTGGTAACGGTTTCCCAGTCCCAGTGTCTGACCACTGAAAACACAAAGTTTAATACTACAACATAAAAACCCTTGTTTGACAATAAAACCGCTCCGTCTCCTGTTTTAAATGAAACAAAAGCAACACGGAGCTTGACATGAGTTCCTGCAGGCACCCACTGAAAAGTGATTGGATGTTCCTACTGTTTTATAAAAAGCCACGCTAGTTCATTATAGATAAAATATAATGTGGCACTGCTGTGTGGACGGAAAAGAGGGACAGGAGCCACAGAGTGGTAGAGAACCGAAGCCCAGGTTGTGACCTGCTTTTCTTGAAAGCCTGACCCCTCAGCCAACCCCTCATGAGCTGGAGGAAGCTTGGCCTTATAACCTGGAGACTAGTATGAGCGGGACTGGGCCAAACTGGCAAGAGTTGCGGTGTTTTGGGGGCAATGAAAAATAATTTCCTCCTGAAGATGGGCCCCAGGGGCTCCGGCTTTGGCTCAAAGCAATGGACTGCAAGCCATGCAGGAGGATTTCCAAGATGGTGTGACTGAGAACGTCAGAGGAGCAATGTCAAAGACAGACAGCGGCGTCAGGCTGCTGCACCCCAGACCTGTTTACTCAATACCTGATTAAACTGCACTATGAAGGAATTCAACATCCAGAGTGGAGCATGAGTCAAACAACAGGCATAAAGTCACTAATGTGCACTGCAGAAATGTCAAGTCGCACCAGTTTATTTAAAAAAAAAAAAGCCTTCTGGAACATATTATGCAAAATGACTTTTTACATTTCACAGTATTACTGCTGGAATGCTACTTTTCCTCTGTGACAAACATATTTTAACTATAGACACGGGTAAACTGATACTGTTAAGATCAACAGTTATTACGGAGATGATGGTAAAAAATGATATTACACGTTCTACTAACTGCATAAATATTCCCGAGTATTATTAGTCAGCGATGCAGGTGACGACGGAACCAATGATTATGAATCATGAATGGTGCACATGTAAAACACAACTTGAACTACAGCAAGTCTGTTCACCATTTATCTGTTTAAGCAGAACCAGAACTAAATATACTTAAAAATAAGAACAATCACATCACGGGATATTAAGATAAATTTTTCAGAGATAGATTTTAAATCAATCAGTTTCATCCTTTTTAGTGCCTAATTCCCTGGTTTAGTTATTATTCTTCCACTGCGGCTCAGCAGAGACACACGCTGTCCCCTGAAACACTGAACACATTTTATACTAAAAACTATTCTAACTTTGAAAATTACTTCACCTGTTTCATTCTTCATAGGTTTAGATCAAAGTTTGTGAAGGTTTGGATTTTTTTCACTTCCACAAAAGGCTCCTTAAAATCAAGGCTAGTGTGAAGAAGATGAATGGTTACAGCAGGACACACCTGTTTCAGTGCTCTTATGGGCATCTGACTTTTGTTTTAAGACACCCTTGAAAAATTATGAAACTATCCTTTAATCTCCCAAACCACTACCATTATACCAACTGTTTCTAAGTATAGAAAAGTGCTGCTGAAAGACAGTAATACAAGAAACATTATATCACATAACTCCTAACCCAGTAGTTTTTGTGAAGTACGATTGTACACCACCATGGTGAAAATTAGATAATGCGACTTTGGCAGATTCCATCTTTGCCGTTCCAGTTTTCTCTTCTTGTTAAACCAGCTTGACAGTTGAAGCTTGGAAAAATGACCATAATAGCATTTAATGGCATTTGATGGTGTTCCTCACCATCAGTGAGTTCAGATGTAATCCCAATTATACCGCAGCAGAAAGCAAAACTAAGGAAAGACGACAAAGAAAGATTTGATCTGAAAATACATGTACAAATTGTGCTCACGCTTGTTTTCACACAGGAACATATACATTACTCACACTGGTTGATCTCACACCATCCACACTCCTGTTTGGGCGCAGAAGCTGAAGGAAACAGTTGAGGTTATGACCGTTGCAGGACTCCTCTGTATTCTTGTATTAAGTTTTCCACTTTCCCAGGCGCTTGTTTAAAGCCAGGACTTCAAAGAGGACTTGAAAAGGTGGAGATATCTCTCCCAACCCCTCATCCACTCACCATTTACATGGGGGAAAAGTGGAGCAATGTGGTTCATATTATTTGATAAGCATCCCATATTCTCAGAGGTATTTTAATGACCTGTAGCTAGTGCTTTCATGGTCCTGGTGCTAACTTTCCAGTGACACTTAGGGAGCATGCACACGGAGGAGTCTTGACTGAGAAGGGAAAAAGAAAGATCTTTCTTACACAATGACACCCGACGTGTAGACATCTTACTGTATGATGGAGAAGATCAGGCTACCGGTTTTCATTATGAATCTTCTTTTTCCATCTGTCCGTTTATTCTCCGCTGTCTGGACATCTCAGGGTGAGCATGTGTTATTCCCCTGCCGTGACTGTACCAGTGTGTACTGATGGCCATCAGGAGGGACAGACTGTGTATTGTTTTAGGCTGTGCAGCATGCCAGCTGTCATGGATGGCCTTGGCTGAGTTTTTTGCCTCAGACCTCTCGGTTTCTCAGCTTTTCTGAGTGCAGTCTGTGAGGTCTTTGGCAGCCACGTCAAACCATACACTGATAAGTTTAGAACAAAAAAAAAAAAGCACTCCACTATGGAGGATTTTTCACAACATCAGAATAAAGACTCATCTAAGCCCCGATGTCGACCACCCAGGCTCTGCTGTCAGTGTGTGAGGAGTGAGCAGTCAGTGATACGAGTATTTAAAAGTCTAGATGTCCCATAGACATGTGGATATTCACAGTGAATAACCACATGTCAAACACTGCAAACATTTCATGATGACTCAAATTAATTTTTACAGAGATTGTACATAAATAATTGTTAGTTTATTTTTCAACAGTTTTCGATTAAACCAAATGATCAAAAATACCATCCAGCAGCTTTCAATAAAAATGTATCCCAAACTTTTCCCTTTCACCGTCAAGTTGAAAATAAGTGATCCACAAATACCCAGCAGCACAAATGGGGTATGACCAATAACATTTGCCATAAAATAAATTTCTCAAGACATTTACCATAGATGAGGCTTTGACTAATATTTTGCAGCGTTGGTTGAAACGTCTTGCCACTTTCCAGTCTCTCGTCCTGTCCTCTCGTCAGCATACAGCCACATTGTTTGCCTTCATTGAGCTGTGCCGCAAAAGCCAAGTCTCACCCTTCGGGGCTTGGAGTTCAGCCTCATTTACCGACATCAGAGTTTGTTTGTGTGGATGAGTTATGGACTTACTCTGCTGGTATGTTCTTTTGTGGTGATTACAAAGGCCAGTAAAGTGACTGGGAATCTTCTACAGAACTGTCACACAGCAAATTCTTTGTTTCACAAAGACTTTCAGGAGGTGGCTCTTTGCGCAGCAAACACACCGATCTCTCCAGCAGCCCCACTTACCCCCTAGCTGTAAACCTGACAATCCCTCTGGACCCCGTGGCAGCTCAGCAGAATCAAACCAAAAGCCCTGGATGCAAACATGAGGGTTTTAAGGGGATCTGGAATATGTATTTCTCACTCTTGTTCATCGTGTGTATATTTCTTTGGAATAATGCTTCTGAGAATCCACATTTTCCTTTCCTCTTGGGAACTGCAAAGCCGGGGAAGTGGGGGGAGATACTAGTCATGTCGTGGTTTCTCTTGCAAAACACTGATTTTCTTTGATGTGTTTCGAAACAAAGTGCGCAGTCCAAGCAACGATGCCCGACATGAGCAGCTTTGCTGGTTTGATTTTTGCCCTGTGTCTGCCCATAATTTTCTTTCTTCTTTTATGTTCGAGAAAATGTGTTGTAGATTCCCGACCTGTAACATATTGTAAATTGAGTTTAAAATGACAGAACCATGTGAATTATGGGGATCAATGCATCATGATTGAAATATGCAGTTCGTGCAGAGTGCAGTTTGGCTTGCTGTGTTTTTTTTTTATGTAGAAATCTTTGTTACAGCCAGAGGGAGATGAAACAGGGAGGAGTACAGGGAAAGAACAGCAGTGCTGGACCATTTACTCCAACATTTCAGCTTTACGCCATTAGACCTCATGATCAATGTGCCCATTTCAAATTGATTCAATGCAGAAGTGTTCTGTGGATGAGTAAAAAAGAAAATAAAGTGTAGCAGTAGATGGTAAACAACGACTTCCTGCTTTTTACATTCTTTTTACCACAATCGTACTTGCAAAATACTTGGTTTGGTTAATCCCACATCAGTGCCAGATGTGTGTGGTTTGACAAATAAGAACACAACAGGTGCTGCAAAAAGTTACAACAGGAAAAAAAAACTTTTTTTTTGTTTATTTATGTTTATTTAGACTGATTCTAAGGTTTCCTACAACAGATGTTATTTATCTTGGCATTGGGAGTCTGTTAATTGATCAGCGGATACGCCAAGCTCTATTTATTAGTGTCCTTTTATTTATTTTGAGTAAAATGACTTTATGATGTAAAGACAAGCTGAAAAAAAAATTTAAAGTGCTGATGTGGACTTTTCTCTTGCTGCCTGTTGACTGAAAAAAATCTTTAATTTATTTTTTTCTTTGAGTATTTCAAACAACTTTTTTTTTCCAACAAAGACTTGACTAACTGCTAAGTGTGGCTTGACAAGAGATGCATCTGGGAATGGAACAGTTGAAACATCATACATCATGCAAAAATGTACCTAAATGACTAAAGTAAGTATAAACTGTCTAACTTGCACATACCTGTATGAAAGTGTCAGGATTCAGCCCTGAAGAGCGGGTTTCACTTCCTGCCTGTCTCCCTGGCTGCTGGTGTTTAGGTAACTGGCTCCACGTGTGAGTGCGACATGTCTGTCCGGTCACTTTGGCAGGTTGTTGCCCTCTGATGGAAGTAACTCTTCAGCCAGCCTCTGCCTGTGACTCACCTGTTTTTTGGTATATCTACTCTCATTACGGTGGATGCAGACTTACCTGAGCTCCACCTTCTTGTGAAACCTGTCATCAGCCATTTTGCGACGCCCTCTCATCTCCTGGCAAATCATGACCTCATCATGTGTCTTCTACAGTCCACTGTCACCACAATGCTAATCTGGTCATCCACCTATAGAGGGTGCTCTCCTCCTGACCACACTTTCTGCCCCAGCTGCCTCATTAATTTTTTTGTTTCTACAAGACTTGTTATTCTTAATAAAACTTTGGCAGCGACATATATTGAGGGTTTGAGGCCTGTTGGTTTTCTTTGTTTTCTCTTATTTTTAGCTTTCCATCAAACGGAAAAAGCCCCAAACTGCCATGTGAAGTATTAATGTAAGCATATAAAAAGCAGTACGACTAGTCAGAATTACGGATCCGTCTTGACACAGCTGTTTAATCGTATGCAGATATGGCGAGGGTGTGATCAGCAATCTAAAGAGTGAGAGACACTCATAAAGACGCTGGAACAGAAAAACAGGACATCAATCAAACAGCAGCGTGCGCTGGTGATGACCCTTTCCATGAGATACACAGTTCAGCATTCTCACTGCCTTTCTTCCTCTCCTCTCGTCTCCCCTTTTCTTTTATCTCTTCCTTCCTTCCCTTCCCTTCCCTTCCAATGCATAGCACTGTCTGTCTTGTCTTTGTTTCATGCAACAGCCGCCATGTCCAGAAGGAATAGATTTGCAGGACTGCTTTGATCCTGTTGTTATGATTCTTTTACTTGCCTCAGCCACATCCTTCTCTCCACTGCAGTTTCTGCACAAGATGCTTTGAATTAGGATGGAGTAAAAGAGAGGAGAGGAGGTAGGAAGAAGAGCAAAGGGGTGAGACATGCTCAGGTGGAGTCCTGGAAATCCTGGAAGTCCTTTCTGTGACCTTGCGCGGAGAGGTGAGAAGCTGGCCTACTAGCTCGCCTCACGAAATTGTGAAGCTTTTTTATAATCTGTAAGTATCAACTAACTTTCCTCAAAGCATATTTTGTATCTGCTGATGTAATATTTTTGGTTTAAAAACTGCAGAATTTACCACTTACATCAGTAAATAAGAGAGATTTAGTCACTGTACTGTTCCGTGACTAATACGTCTGAACCAACAGGTTTAAGTCAGTGATGTAAACTGCTGCCTGCTGTGGTGATGATGTTGTCCTCTTTTGTGGTCACTTCCTTCAGTGGTAATGGTGTCCTCTCCTATCAGTCAAAGACATATGAGGTTGTAACTTTGCACGTTTGTGTGTGTGTGTGTTTAGTTATTCCTGTCTTTGAGTTTCAAATCTTCAGGGACTTGTATTGCATGCGCACAAGTATATTTATCTCCATGTGCATGCAAGTTCTTACACAACACTACTGTTCCCCTGACAGCTAGTTTATTATTGTGTTTCTGCAAAAGCGTCCTTGTCATTGGTTTATTTCTATAACTGTTACAGATATAGCTCTCGCATATGTTGAATTAGAAGAGGTTGGAGGGAAGGAGTTGTGATATCTATATAACATTTTCAGTACTGTGCCTCTCTTTTTATACTCTCCCACTAAGCACCGGACCATTCAATGCTTTGCATCATCAAGACTGACTTTGATTTTCTTAGATTTATATGAGTCTAAAGGTAAAAAGAAAAATATATGACTGCAAACATTATTACAGAATGCAGAAATGTATCATGGTGTCAGCATCCACACAAATGAAGAGGCCTGCAATGACACGCTGCACAGTTTAAAATATTTTGACTGACACTTATGGAGCTTGTCTAATATGACATTACAGTTTAGTTTCTGCATCTAAATCATAAACTTACAAGTGAGCAACTGATCAAAACTCAGTGCCGTACTTGGTTACTGTGAGAAGAATAGAACAAAGGAGCCCCGGGGACATTAAATTAGCTTATTGCTGACAAAGACCCCAAATATGTTTTCTGAAATTAGCTGGTTGCTTGATGCTCGTACAGACAAGGCAGTGAGTATAAAACAAGAAGCCACAGCTAGATGAGGCTTTATGGCCGTGGTGAGTGATGCGAGTGTGAAGTGAGTGTTTTGCCATGCTATGTGGTGTAGGTTTTTTTTAATGACTATAACTATATGCCTCTCAAACTATGAAAAATTGCACTTTATGTTGTTGTTCTGTTTTTATTTGTAGAAGACACATGTTTTGTGTTTAGTCATTTTTACCTGTGTATTTTTTTTAAGCTGTAAGATGAATGCTCACACAGCAAATATCATCTAGCAGCGAAATGTAAGAAACAAAACCTTAATTTGTTAACTTCTATCATACTTGGAATCAAACTAAAAAACGAACGTATGTGTCATCAGCGTATAAAAAACAACCTGAAGACGATTCAACTGAAAAAAAAGTGGATCATTATTGTGGTATCAAAAATCACGTACAGAGGCAAGAGGGTGTTGCATTTGAAGAGCCAAACAGAATTTTAAAAAAAATTAGAAAAGTTTCGAAAATCAATCAAACAACTCATTTTAAGAAGTTTGACCACTGTGAGATTATTAACACTATAATAGTTACGCATATATAGTAGTGCATATTAAAATGTATTCATTACTGTCCAAATGCTTCTAATCAGAAGACTTCAAAACAGTCTAGTATAATTAATATCATATTACTAAAGATATCATATTTATTTTTTGGGCATTTTTGCCTTTATTTGATAGGAGTAGTGTCTAGAAGACAGGAAACATGATGGGAATAAGTGGGGTGTGACATGCAGCAAAGGTCCTGAGCCAGACTCAATCCCAAGATGCCCAGGATGTGTGGCAGGGCTCACTGTGCATGGCATATTACAGACACTTCCAATCCACATACATTTTAAGAGAATCTGTCAGGAAGAATGGGATAATCCAGGTGTGTTAAGATTGTGGTGATTTAACATTTGATGATGGCTGCTGCTGCGACACAGTCCTGCGTTAAAGCTCTGAATACTTCTGTAAATGAGAGATTTCAGTTATTCATTTTTACATTTCCAAATATTTCTCACATTATGTTTTCGCTTTGTCATTATGGGTTATTGCGTGTAGATTGATAGGAAACAAAATTAAATCAACACAACACAGTAAATGTACATGAAGGGAAGGGGTCTGAATACTTTCTGAAGCCATGGTATATACACACACATTCATCCTTTCAGCAGCTCCACTGATGCAAACACATCATACCCTTTTGTTCTAGAAATGTGGTGGCCATTACCATAGGATGCGGATGTGAGCTGTGATAAATAAAGCAGGATCAGAATCTGAAATGTTTATGCGGTGCTTCATAAAAAAGAAACCAGAACAAGTCTGTTTCCTACGTCCCTCTTCCAACAAAGACCAAATTAAATATACAAAAACAATCAGCACCAAACCATATTGTGGAAGGCTGATTATAGTACAGGAACACATCAACACAAACACTTCCAGCAAGTACCTTGTTCTTTCATGTTGCCATAAGATTTCTTGGCTGTACATTTTGAATTTGCATCACTTTATTATGGAGTATTAAAGATAATAAAGAGATCTCACTGTGCTCACTGCTGCAGTGTCAAGTAAAATACCTACCACTGTTTTCCAGAGTTCATATCAGCAGTGCCTCTCCTTCAAATGAGCTCTGCTTGTGTCTGATCTAACGCTACGCTTACATTACATGCTGCATGCATGCATTACATTCCCTCCAAGTCACTGAAATCAGATTGTTTTTCAAAGAAGCGTGAACAAATTGGATTTTCTCAGATTAGATGTGGGCCACGTTCAGATGTGACCTTGAGTTGTATCCGATTTCTGACAATGTGATTGCTGTGAGGATGATCAGATCAGATTCATCTGTGTTTTTTTTTATCTTTGACTTCTGTCAACATAAACAGATTACCTGCTGTCATCAGTCAGTGTCGGCATCTCATGGTCCCATCGCTCCCATAGTGGTGGTAAACTTCAGATTTATGGAGAGGCTTCAGTTCAGGCCAAACATATTGTAACCAAACTTTGACTGTTTGACTGCTGTTGTTATGATCATGTATTTAGTACATGTCACTTTAAAATTTAATTGTGAACCATTGGAATAAAAACTTCTGAGCTGACTAAAACATTTAAATTGAGCTTTAAGGTCTGTCACATGAATATAGCTTAAGTCAGTTTGGTTCAAAAGTTGAAAATAAGAATCATCCCACACAGACACAAGTGCAATAATCAATCAAGTAAACATGAATCTTAAATTTAGTTTAGTGTCAACGCTGATCTAAATGACGTCTAGACTATGAGCAAATATATTAATATTAAATAATTAATAAAATATCAAATGGTATATCATTTTACTGTTTGTTGATATATTTAGTTTATTACATTTAGTCTGTAAACTGATAGAAAACATTCTCTGAAAAAGTCATATTCACTCATTATTTTACATTATATGCATTTATTTAACATGTTTGATGTAATGTACTGTTCACAAACTGTCATTTTGTGACTGGACACTGACAATGAAAACAAAACAGTCTGTGGGATGGCAATACTGTAATACCAGTAAGTTTCTTACAAAAGGAAACTTCAGTAAAGATCATAAATGCACAGTTTGAATATGTTGTTTAGTCACAGGACTGCAGCACATATTGGTGGTGGCTCCATTAATATTTTTAGTTCCACAGCAGTCAAAAGGCCCTGAGGCGCTTTTGCTCTTCAGCTACCACCTGTCCACCTGTCACTGACTCACTGAAGCTCTAACAAACCTCAGGACTCTCCCACAGAGCGGGCGTGCCGGTGGGTGAGAAAATAAGAGAGGAGGCATACTGTGGTCGACTCCTCCAGTGGGTTGATTAAAGAGATGGGTTGTGCTAATGGCTGCCTGGTTCTCAGACCACAGGGGAGGACACATCACAGATAACTCAACCCAGAGAGGTGCAGAGCAGGAGTCATTTTGCCTGTCTAAACCTCCTAAACCTCCTACTTAGGGACTCACAGTTGGATACAGAGTAGTATCGGCAGCGGATAATTTTCAAGTCAACCCCCTATAGCAGCTGAGTCTCTTTGGAAACTCAAAAATGTTATTGTTATTACTTTGTTCGCAATATATACAAGCCATCACATTAACAGTCAATATAATTTTTACATTATTGTATATTTTATACACTGTGACATCATCCATTAATTATCTATCTAACCTTGAATAAGGTCATGAAGCCCAGTAAGTGACTGCATTTAATGATTTAGGATTTGATGACTTTTCACAGCAGACAGTATGACAGTAAGCATGTTTCCATTCATTTTTTTAATGTGTATTTTCACATAAACAGGCACAAAAAAGCTGCTGACACTGCTTCACCAGTTAACAAGATGCTCAAGTGGTGAAAGAAAAAACTAAACCTGGCAACACTAGTTGATTTAGTCACTCGTCACTAGTTGTTTTTGTAATTTAATGAACCAGGTGCAACAAAACAAAAAAGTTGTTATGCTTACTAGTTTGGTAGAGAAGTGGAGGTGCTGTATAGAGAATCATGAATGCTGTACATGTGATTTAAATGTAGATGAAAGTGTATCTTCATCTGCTGATTTTCTGAAAATGTGGTTAAACTGTACACTTTAATGTAAAGAAATAAGTGCCATATTTCTTAATGATCATTTTCTTGTATCCATCCCCCAACTTTTCAGTAACCAGTTCATGGGGTTGCTTTTGCTTGAAGGGGGGTTTCTTTTCATGATGTTGTTTTTGTCCAGGATACTGATTCAGCAGTAACTGGACCTATTTATGCTACAATGCTTGAAACTCTTGTGATCTTCATTTAACTACATATATGACTTGTTCAATCAACTGGCTGCACCAGTGATGATTTAAGGGAGTTACTTTAAATAGTAGTGAAAAAAAACTTTTTTCTGTTTAATACTTCTTGATACTAAAATAGATTTTTTATTATTATTATGTGCTTAAATTTTACTTTTAAAAATAAACAGTGAAAAATTCCAAGGTGGTTGAATACTTTTTACAGACACTGTGTATTGCATTATTTCAATTAGTAATACATTAACATGTACTTTACATAGCAAGATGGTCTAATTCAATTTCTTAAAATAGGTAGTACAGTCTTAATTAACATATAGCAATATGGTATAATTTATTATATTTTGTATTTTGTATGTTATCTGAGTAAAGAAAGTAACTACAGTTAGTGTTACAGATTAACATAATAGAGTAAAAAGTTATTTTAAGTTGTTTTTTTTAATATTCCTAAATTATATTGGTGTCATAACAAAATAAAACTCAAATGAAGTACAAATACACAACACTGATGTACAAGTACTTTAAACTGTACTTAAATGTACTACACAGAGCATGAATATTTACATCAGTTCATGCGAATCAGTAACCCTCCACCTTCTCTTTAATGTCAAATATCCTCTCACTTTAGTCTCAGAGGAATATTGCAGTGCAAAGGATGACTTCTATACATATAAATCAAATTTTACACACACACACACACACACACACACACACACACACACACACACACACTCCCCGTTTGCTGGGACTCTACAAAAAGCATCGGAAACCAAAGGAGCCGCACACTCCTCCATGGAATTCACTGAGGACAGGATGTTGGCTTCACGGTCACGCAATGCTGCACTCATCCCAGCCCACACTCTTTATTCCCTGTCCACATTATATCATCATGCATCATGTATCTGTATCAAGTGCTGAACACTGCCAGAATGGATCAAGACCTTGTTAATGCAGTCTGCATGATTTGTGTGGTTAATGATGCTCAGTGTTTAGTGCGCAGCCATGTCAACCATAATAAACAACATTGATTCTGTTTTCTGTATTCTATAATTAGCAATACCATTGTCATTTAGTTTAATGCGAGTGTTGTTCACCCCATGCAATTATGCATGTGGTGGAGTTTGTGGGAAATACGCTGCAAAAAAACCAGCAAGAGAATACGCAGGTTAATGATGTCTTTAGAGAATCATGAGATACTGATTGGTGTGTTTGTGGAAGTTTGTGTCTGTGTATTACTCCTGGGAATACTGAGAATAGCCCCAGCTCAAAGAGAAATGCTGATTCATTGTTCTTGACAGCACACGCACACACGCACACACACACACACACACACACGCACAGCAGTTATTTCAGCCACAGCACTTATATACGCTGGAAGCAAGTGAAAAGATCCCACATTATATGTAGAATGTTTTATTTATCTGTGTAAAACTACAGTTTATGTTTCAGTTCTGTCTTTTTTTAAACTTTCCTTTGTATTTCTAGCAGATCTGGGAAGCTGCTTATCAGTGGAGGAAATGGTCGATTTGATGTGGTGCTCCACTGCGGCCATGCAGCTGAACCTGTACAGTGGAACAAGCATGAATAACCATACTGTATAATAATTTTAACTTTCACTTTACTAACATTTTCTCGTGGTTTTCAGTCGTAAGATGCATCAGATGTGTTTGATTATTATTTTCTTGCTCCTCACTTGGTGTCCTGGGTTTGAACCCACTGGCTGGCCCACCTCTGAGTCAGTGGGCAAAGTGAGTAAAAGACAAAGTTAGGTCAGCACAACATTTTGTGAGCAACATTACTACTTAAAACTACAATAAACATATTGTAAAATATAATTTGGTCCAGGTGGAGCAGAATCAACCTGCTGGGTAGTATTAGTATAAATAATCCAGCCTCTGATCCAATAGGGTTCAAATCTGACTCTGATATGCTTTTCTAAAAGTAAGTAAGAGACCTCATTACGGTCCATGGAGGGGAGAACCTCTCAACCTTACACAACAAACCTTTTGTCACATTTCATAGTGTTCAGATGTTGTGATCTATCAAATCAACTCCCCTGATGCACAGTAGAGAGAGAGTGCATCACTGCCAGCTCCCCCACACCAAGTGATCAAGTGATGTTGTTCTGCATCAGACAGCTCCTCTCTCTGGGGACCCAGGCCCCGTTTTCCATGCCCGCAGGTTCCAGCTCTGGTGTGGGATTCCCAAGGCCTCAGGAAAGCACAGTTTACAACATTCCCACAGTGGTGGCCACCGAATGACTCTCTTCCTCCTCATGCTCCCCTCTTTAGTTTAACTGGGGTTTCTTCTTGCCCATGTTGTTGTCAGGCAGTGGTTTGGGAAGCTGCCCAGTGGCTGCTGGTTCGTTTTGTGAGCGGGGACAAGAAGAAGAAGGAGGAAGATGAAGAGGAGCAGTGGGATTTGAACCCCACAACCCACCCACCACCATCCCCAACCCATAGTCCCTCCAACCCTACCATCCACGACAGCTCCACAGCTTTGTTCCCTATCCAAGACGCCCCCTCCCTCTCCTAACCACAGGATCTTCTCAGTGGTGGAAAATCCTTCCCATGAGCGGTCCAGCTCTGCGGAAGTAATTAAACATGGGTAGTTGGCTGTAATGGACATTGTCATACTGCCACTGACTGATACCCAGGCTCTCCAACGGAGATCACCAGCATAAAACCAGTACTGAAGAGCGAAAAGAAGCCGGTTTGTTCCTAAACATACTGTTTTGATAAGTAGCAGAGCAACGATCGGTTGATTTTTTTAATGATAGAAAGACAGCATCTAGACTGTTCAAATCACAGCGGTGTAAGTTCGTGGTGGAGAGGCGGACAGTCCTGTGTGAGCGTTTAGATCAGCTCAGATAAAACAGAGAAGACTGACAACAAAGAAAAGCAACACTGCACAAGTCATTTTAACACACTGTAGAAAAAGATTCATGGAGCACACTGGTAGCGAAGGTTTACTGCACATGCTATGTAACCGTACAACATCCACGGTTCAAGTCTGGCTGCAGGCCTTGTTGCCTACTCCCCCCCTCTCTCCTACCCTCGTGTTTCCTGCTCCTATCTCTACTATCAAATGAAGGCTAAAAGCCAAAAAATCATCTAAAAAAAAGTCCAGCTGCACGGGTTGCCAAATGTTTACTGTAAATTAAATGTTGTTCCTGTTTGGCCGCAGTGCAACATTAAATATCCTAAAAATGCAGTTTATCCTGAGGGAAGCATGTGTGTGTGTGTGTGTGCTGAACTCCATGGCAATGCTGCCAGTATATTAGTCCATTTAGGACCAAAGCTGTGGACTGTTGACCTATTAACAGATTGACATTTCCATATGTTCTGCTTGGCTTTATTCAGACATTCACACTTGACAGATGAACATGTGTACTAGGGGGATTTTTTTGTCTCATGCTGTTTAGGGCATTTTCCAAAAAAAATCATGTTTTTTTAATATCTCATATTTAATGGGATTAAGTCAAAGCTTTTAAAGTGTCACTTCTTTGAATGTCATGATGAGCAGGCCCACTATACGTATGTCAGTATGCTGTAATCTATAAGCATGCTTATCCGTGTGACTACATGCACTTCACACTTGTGCCATACTTCTGATGCGTAAATGTTATTAGGCCTGACAGAAAGCAGAGTCATTATACATGCACATCTGCTTGATTTGGTGTTGAACCAGCACATTTTTCATAACGTGCCAGGCGACGTAGTGCTGCTCATAATGAACTGGTGATGCTTCATAAGGCCTGTCAGCAGTACCTGAGGTAAAGTACGGTAATGGGGCAGCAAAAACAGAACCAGCCAGTCATAACAGGCCTGGTTCCCACACCAGACCCAAAATCCACTGTTCATTTCCGATCATCACGGCTAATGAGTGAATATGGATGATATTAGTTTAATGCAATACATCATTTAAATCTCATACTACAGCTGCTTTCCAATTTTTCCTTTTTAGTTTCTACAGCTTTATTGTTCTTGAAAAGCAGACTGTACTGTACTAGACACGCTGTAGTACACACGCAATAACTAAACATCACTCAAATGAGAGGGAACTAATTAAGTATAAGAGCTAAGTTACAGACTGTGACAGTAATTACAGAAGCAATCAAATCACATCCTTCCTGCCCTTGCCACATTTCACGACCAATTCCTTTGGAAAACAGTCAACTTAAGACTCATTAGGTCCTTCTGAGGTTTTTAATTAACATTCACTTTTATAAGTGAAGATTCTTTCAATATTTCCAACCATATATTCCTTAATTATATCAGTAAAGCTGAAGGAAACCCCTGTGTGTGTTTCTCCAGAGCAGTGATTGAGTCGTTTATAGAGCAAGACAGCCTTAATAGAGGAAAAGTGCTTCCGGATGTGCAGTTGGAATCCGCGCGCAGGCTTACAGTTTGACTTTAACATGAAAAATTATCAATATTTTTAGACTCATTCATCCAAACCAAGGCTTTCCTGTTCAACTGTTCTGACACAAGCTCAAACAGGACGGGCTGCTTTTCTTGGACTGCTAAACAACTCAGTTACATGTCATCTCCATGAGTCACGTTAAACCGCTCGGCGCTTTAACCAGTTCTGCTCTTGCTGTGTGGTAAGAGTGAGAGCTTGAACCTGATCAAGCTTCCATTGCTCTTGCTTAGAGGGTGAGTACCTGTGTGTGTGTGTGTGTGTGTGTGTGTGTGTGTGTGTGTGTGTGTGTGTGTGTGTGTGTGCTCGTGTGGCAGCTGTAAACACACAGCGATGTAGTCACTGGAGGAAACTAAGAGTTCCGGAGCGGAGAATGAGCTCATTTAAATTAAAGCAAGTGGCAAATAGTAAGAGGCTGTACTCGCTGGCGCAAGTGCAGGATAACAAGCAGCCTGATAAAGAGGTAGACACAAAGTGATTGTGGTGGAACTACTTAACAACTTGCAGGTGAATTTTCCATCTAAACAAACATGACTTTAAGTCTGTCTTTAACTGAAACGGGCTCCATAACACATGAGGCTCATTTGTGCGCACACATCAACAGAATTTTAAATGTAAACCCCAGATCCACGGAAACAACCTTTAATCCCTGTCTAAAAGCTGTGGTCACCTCATGAAGCGAGCTGTGCTGCATTTAACATCCTTTGCATGCTGGTCCCCAGTCGAAGCGGAACACTGCGGTGGTATTAGCAGAGGCTGTTGAGATTTTGCTTGCAGTTTGTGGTGCAAATAAACTTGGGAATGAACAACACCATTCAGCTTTTCCAGGCTTTCTGACGAAATAAACCATCTAACCAGCTCTGTTTCTCCTTTACTGCACAGGCAAGACCAAAAGAAAATGGCTTTAGTTTTTAAATACTGTTAATGCTCATCATGATTGAAGTTTGTTTTTACGTCACAAGCGCTCACCAATAAAATATCATTTCTGTGTGTTTAGCCTTCAAAAGAGGCCTGAGGCTGCAGTGAGTGTTGGATTTGTACTAACATCTTTGCAAGTGTTGATTTTACTTCAGCAGTCGAATCTCACGTCAAAATAAAACTGTGCGCTGTGTTAATCTGTGTTATAACTTTCCAATAAATCTATCCCTAACAAACATAGCAGGGCGCCTTTCAAAATAAAATGTAACATTGAATACATTTGACTTGAAAGAGAAGTGTCTCGCAATGGAAAATCTGCAAAGGAAAAAAGCGGTTTGCAAAACCGTCCACTCTCAATGAAAGAGTTTCCTTTAATGAAAGGATAAGGCTCTTAAGGACACATGCTGAGGTCCACAGCTGAATCCTCCGCAGCAAGCGCAGTCAGGAGATGCTGACAGAGGATAGATGGAGGAGAAGTGGATAGAAAGAAAACAACGGGGGACAGAAAGACAAAGGCAGAATGAGAAAAGAGAGAAAAGGGAGTGAAAAAACAGAGTGAAAGGAGGAGAGATACTAGAAGACATTCATGCTGGAAAGGATGACAGTGCCATCTAGAGACCTCATGTGACAGTTGTGTATTGTTGTGAAAACAGGATATCAGATATATCCACGCATCATCTCACAGCCTAGTTTGTAGGTTTTATGAGAGTTACTTGTGAATGATAACCTGAATGCTAAAAGAAAACCTTCACTTCTACCCAAGGGTCAGAAGTCTTCCCAGTCCATCGTCTCGGTTCCTGGCCAGAACATTTTTGGTGAGAGCCCTCACCTCCCTCTGCTGTCATGCTCCCTGCTGCTTCCACTCAGGGTTCCCAAGCTCTCCATTTTTCCACGGGAACAGTTGGGTTTTCCCTGGAAATGTGTTTGTTTTTTTTCCAACAATCATGACATCTTGGCATTTGTCAGCTTCATAATGATAACAAATATCCCCATGTAGACCTGTATTACAATATATTGTAATATTTAATATACTGTATTACATTTTATCACTTCCTCTGAGGGAACAGAAACAAGCCTCCAAATCAGCTGGAATAAAAGAGTGTGAGTCTTCAGGCTGCTCCCTCTGTGACGTACAGCAGAGCTTTGAGTGCAACGCATGCCGCAGCACCGTGCCCACATTTAACCATGTCCTCATATGAATGTATTAGCTTGCTGACCGATACTAATAAACTGTAATCAGTATATCTGCAATAGATCACTGGTAGTTCAACAACACATTTGTTAATACGGTGATTCAAGTGGTTTAGTTAATGCTTAACTACTAATTACTAAAAACTATTATAATTAAAACTATTACACTAGAAACAATAGTTAGAAGTTAAACGTTTCTCTTTCCCACTAACTTATTGCAATAAATGCACTGGAGTGTTATTTTTTGCTGGCATATAATTTGTTGCATTGTATTATGTTGGTGCTTTCATTAGTTATTAGTATCTATCCGATTGTTGTGGAGACATTTCGCTGCATACCCTAAATATCAACATCACGTCACGACATCATATCCATATAAAATTTAGAAATATTTAAGACTGGAGTAAAGTAGTGGGCCAACAGTCTGAAATATGCCATTTCTAACCATCCTGTGGCTAAAAAACATGCACAAAATGTAGATGTTATTTTTCCCAGCAGCTCATGACTAGAATTTTTAGAGTTGCTTCCCCAGTTGAGAAATATTGCTAAACAAATTTAGAATATGCAAATAATTATTCCTGCATTTTATTTAATTCCATTTGCCTACTGTCACTTCCTCCTCTCAGTCCTGCGTGCTTTTGCAAAGCTTTTGTGACAGATCAGGTCAGATTATAGCTTGTTGGTTGTTCCTTGCTTCTTACATTGTGTATTTTATAATATTGTCTTTTGTTGCAAAGCACTTTGTGATGTCTGATGTACAATTCAATACAAATTTACTTAAATTTACTATTTGCTCATGGTGCCTTGTTGCCTGTTCAGAATATTTTGCACAAACTGTCATTAAGAAAAAGCAGCTGTCTTTTACATCTTCTTTTTAAGGGTCCCATGGAAAGAAAGTGTCTGTAAATAGGGATAAAAAAAATAGAGAGAATACGGAATGATTGTACATTTACTGTATGCAAATCCAGATATATATATACATACAGAGTATATACATACATATACTCTGTACATACATATCTTTTTTAACCAGGTTTACATATATAGACATTTATATTTACATATATAAACATACATATTT
>JAUYWH010000013.1:21161049-21189539 GCA_034779795.1 Ctenopoma multispine
CCACTTTCTGCCGTGACAATGCAAATTTCCCACTTGTGGGACTAATAAAGGATTATCTTATCTTATCTTATCTTAGATATACAAGTATAGATATACAAAGCAAAATGCAGACGTTCAGCATGTTTTAGGTGCAACAGAGTCACTAAGAAGGCAGCTTTCTGTGTAATAAATACAGACTAGTTAGTTAAATAGATTGTCAATGTTACAGAAAAATGCTCCTTAAAAAGCCTACGTCTCTGTTGTTAATGTAACATTAACAATCAAACCCAAACTGTAAACGTATGTCTGTATTAGTCAGGATCCAGTACCTTAAATTGCTTAAGTGTTTTTTCTCCTTTAACATCTCCCATTGTGCACTTTAGTGCTCTAGTGTGATGAATCTTTAGGCTTTTCTTCCCCCCAAAACTCAAAGTTAAGGCATATGGCTATAAAATAATTCATCATTACCCAGCATTCAATGTAAACACAGAGCGACAGTGTAAATAGTTTGCACAGTCCAGCCCTTACTTTGCCAGTCTAATCTGTGTGATGAATGCAGCACAAAGAACTGATCTGCAGTATCAGCTTAAGACTGCTTGGTTGCACATTTTGTCTTAAAATCCACATTAACATAAAACAGATCAATGAGCAATCCAAGGAGCTGGATCTGGACAATGTCCCTCTGCCTCTCAGTGGTATATTTCTTACACAGCATGTTTTAATGGCAAATCAAATGAAACTGTGAAACTTTTACTGTGGTTGTTGAGTTGAAACATGCTACTTGAAATAGGACCAGAACATATACTGGGGATTTGGAAAGTCACGAGGCAAACATTTACGATACAAGTAGTTTCCACAAGTCAGGACACACGAGGCTTCACGAGCATTTCAATTAATTATTACAATAACGGTGACATGGGAGTATTACATAACTGTTAACTTCATCACTTCTGAAAAACAATACTAATAACTGTTAATTATTAAAAATTATAAGCTATTAGGAAACTAGACACGCTCTATCCTGTGGCTTATCTTTAAGACCGACTGAGATTTTTGGGACTTGGTTGAATGAGCTCTGTAGAAGACAACAGCTGGGTGGCTGTCAGTTTTGGTGAAGCAGGAAGTTCTTGATGGGTTCTGGGAGAGGTAACGAGGGTATGTGGTTTAGACGATGTTTGCCCATAGCTCTGCGGATCCTGATGCGGCACAGGTGCGTCAGCCGACGAGGGCTTTCTGAGAAGACACACATAAAAGGAAAAAAGCAACTCAGCATCAGAGAGAAGAATCATACTGCACGGTTTGTTTTTACACCGGTTGCCTAACTTTTTACATTTTCCTTTACAAGCTAGCGTAAGTCATGTCAGCTCATCAGGTTTATAGTCTCAGGTGAACAATGAGAAAACTGCTGCCCTTTGAACAACTGCTGCCAATGTGCCACCGTGGGACAGTTTGACTTGTGATTCTAATAACATTATTCATGTCCCTGTGTGTCATGACAGAGATACATCATGTGCAGAAAATACAGAGTGACTTTAGAAATAGTCCAACAACCTGACGCCATTAAATGGATTAGAATCATCCTCTATATTATTTACACTTTATCTTTCTTATTCAGTGACTAGAAAGCTGTGGATAAGCAAGTTCCAGGTGTGAATACTGAGCTGTGTAAACATTTCCTCAACAATACACCGTATATGTCTTCACTAGCACCTCAGATTTATCCCTACACATTATTTTTACTCACTCCTCGCCTCCAGGAAGACCCTGAGTGCTTCCGGATCCACCTTCCTTCGATTAGGGGCCTCCAGATTTGACTCATCCCAGTGCACAAGTGCCAGTTTGGCCCCATGGTCCAGCAGCAGGTGAACGAAGGCCACTTCACACCCATGTCGCAGCACCGCATCCAGGAGGCAGGAAGCCAGACCACGTGTCAGAGCCTCCTGGCAGACAGGCCCAGTGTAGTTGAAATCAGGCTGTGCTCCGGCCTGGAGCAGCAGCCGGAAACAATTGAGGTGGTGGTAGGCTGCGCTGATGTAGAGAGGACACACCACTAAAGTGTTGAGGGTACGGGCACTTAAGAGGAGCCGGGGACCCAGCTGGTGGTCCATGTCTACGTCAGCATTGAACCTGGACAGAAAGAACCAAACAGATTTATGATTTTAGGCAGTTAACTGGGCAAACAACAAATATGACTAGATAAAAACAAAAGTGAGTAAAATTAACAAGGCATGTTTTCTCATGCAGAATGTTTCTCTTGTCAAACGTTCCTGTGTCAATGTGACCCCTTTCCCATGTGAGCTTGGTCTTGTTGACCAATTACTGAAAATCACTTTTTGTTTTTTGTATATTCTGGGAAAGATTGAAGAGAAAGAAGAATAGGAAATAATCAACTTTAGCCTGAAGCAGTGGAAGAAATAGCATTACACAGCTAGCAGTAGATCAAAGTGTTGACCCTTAGACAATCCACTGCATAAACATAAAAAAATATAATGTAGTGAAGGACAAAAATAACCGAGTAAAAAATAAGTGGAGGTTGAAAAATATATGGGATATGGGAAGAGTCCTTGTGTGTGTTTATTCAACACAGCTGCAACACACAGTTACTATACAACTGAGCCAGGAGTCGACTGACTCACCTGATGAGCTCCTGCAGTATATCCAGCCTTCCCACACGTGCAGCGTGGTACAGAGGGGTGCTGCGGTGGTGTCGGCTTCCATTGGGGTCTGCTCCGGCCTCAAGGAGTATCCTGACACAGTCCAGGTGACCGTTAACCACAGCTACGTAGAGGGCCGTCTGGCCTTTGACATCAACCAGGTCCACCTCAGCTCCCTGGGCGATCAGATACGCCACGCAGGCGGCGTGTCCGGCTGTGGCTGCGATGCGCAGAGGAGTGCAGGGCAGACACCCGCAACACCACACAGACTTCTCATTGATGCGCCTGCCATCAACAGGGGGATGAGTGCGTGTTGCTTGTATACAGTGAAGGACGCTTACAGATTAAAAGTAAAAGTATACTGCACGTGTAAGCAGAATTTTACTGAATTAATTTTTGTACAGGGCTACAAATAACTGCTGAGTGCACCACGGGCTCCAGTAGCTCTAAGAGGACAGCATCTCCAGTGGAGTGTTTGATTTCTGCCGTGGCTGCAAACTAAAAAAAGTGAGAACCCACGAACGCAGTAAGGTGATGAAGATAACAGCTCCCAACATGAGGCTCGTGTTACTCACGTACGTTCACACTGTTTGTGTCGGGGATGTGTGAGGACGTATCATAGTACAGCATGTATGTTTCTCAGGCTGTCAGTGGGAAAACCTACTCAATAAACCCACAGAGCACAGAAACCACAGACCACTTACTACCACACACCCTGCGGACAAAGACTACTCTTCACCCCAGGTCTCTGCTCTGTATTGTGCTTCCTCACCGTCTGAAGTCGTCTTCTTGCAGCAGGTTCCTCAGGGTGTCCAGATCTCCGACGTAAGCCGCATTGTGGAGCCGCATGTCATCCTCCTCCAGAGGTTTGTCACAGAACTGCTCCTGAAGCCATTCCTTCAGGTTCCGGCCTGGTGAGGACACATGTGCAGGAACAGAAACTGTCACTGTTAATGTTGTTAGCGACAGCTGCACTTTTCTTGCTCTGAGAAGTAAAACAAAAAAGCAACAAGTGTCTTGTGGCTGTATGCTACATGATTAATGCTTAAATGATCCATTTTGGTCCCATAGCAGATTCTGCAGAGGTCTCCAAGTGTTTCATGCAGAAACGAGACCAAAGCATCATTCTGTGGTGTAGACGCTCCTACTACTGTGTCCGCCCTCTAAAAAGGCCACATCATAATCAAATCTTAGTCAAATCACATGTCAAAACCAAATCATATGTGGAGAAATACTGATGAAGTGCTGGTAGGCTGTAACCATATCACATGCCACACCTTATTACGCAGGAGTCCCCCTCATCAACATGACAACACCCATCATTTAATATGGTGTTTCTATGAGTCTGCGTGGCTTTGTATCGCCTCTCTTTGTCGTCTTTAAACCCGCTGCACGCACACAGGGATTCATGAGGACCGATGAATCATCAGACGTGGTTACCTGCAGCAGTGCTGGGCAGATCAGACACAGTGATGAGCGGGGGGAAGTTGATGGAGGGCGGCTCGTCGACAGCAGCCTGTGGCTCTGGACCGTCGGCCATGCCCCTCGAGTGTCCCACCGTCAGTCGGAAACGAGAGCTTCTGCAGCAGGACCCGACGTTTCCGCCGCGAAACCCGGAAACCCAGCGGTCCAGTTCAGACAAGAGACATGAAAACAAACAAACGTGACCGTGCAGCTGGCGACGTCATCGACACGCACACAGCGCGCTACTTCCTGCTCCGCGGGAGAGGTCTGCGTTAAAGGGGAAACACGCTGTTTTCTTTTTTAAAACGCGAGCACCTGAAGCTTCACTTCATCTGGATTTACACATTGTAGAGAAATAACAAAACACCCAACATAAAAATAAGCAAACCTGAAAACATTTTGAGAAAAATAAAGGTCCTTCAATGACAAGACGTGCGCTGAAAAATCGTGTACAGTAATGTATTATTCCATAATAAGAAAAAACACCTGTAGCAAAATACTGAGGTGTAATTAAGAGTACTGTTTCTGTCCCATAGCTCATCGTTATTTTCCAAAATTAATAACAATTAGTTGGCATTATGCAGTAAGAAAACTTAAAGTGTAGTAGACAAACGTCTGGAATATAAAATAATATGAAGAAAGTTGTATTAAAACTGTTCAGATGATCTGTATTATTATAGCTCTGAGACACAGTCTGTTTTATTTTTGTATACTCTTACAAGTCAAGCACACCTCCTGGAAAGTCATACTAAAGTTCAAAGAGCAGTGTCAAAAAGGGGTCATGATTCAGAAGAAGAAGTCTGCACAATAATCTGACTGTCTGTCTGGCTTCTGGTTGCATGTGACAGTCTGGGGAACTGCAAAATGTATACATGTGAAATGAAGTCACCCATCCTTTGACTGTTAGTCTGTGGTGAGTCATTTTTGGGTGGGTAATGTACACCAGGGAGGCACACGGCCACGAATCTATGCTGCCTGACGACAGATAAACCATAGACGCCGAGGCCCTTTTGCTGCTCTAAAAATAAACTGACTAGTCAACGCTGCCATGTGTCCTCATTAGTGGACAGGTTGCTCACAGGTCTGTGAACTCACACCTGTTTGTGCATGGAAAAAGAAATCCAACACTGTAATCTGCTGTACTGATATAAGAGATTACAGCTCAGCAAAGAGTGGGGTACAGGCAGGTCCATTATTCTGAGGATGCAGGTAAGACGTGAGAACATAACACACAGCCCTGCCTCTAACTGCAACAATAACTATCTAGTGGAAACGTCATCAAACCATACTGGAGATTATTGTTTGACTACTCTAAAGTGTGGGCGTGTTTTAGCCGTGCAGTGTTCATTTTCAATATCACAGTTAAAAAAAAGTGATTTTCAAATGGACCTACAGTGAGGATTAGTGGTTAACTGAAGACCACTAAAGTGAGAGTAAAAGGCACAGTCGCTCATTAGCAGCATGAACTATTGTGAAATTCAAAGGCCAAAACCAACTGAGCCTTTCCACCAGTGAAGAGGCAGTCACATTTGAAGTCATTTCTTCTTGGTGGAACCTCACAGTTAAGAACGCAGATGTTCAGTGGAGCCGTTCTTAGTCTTCGCTTTTTTTTTTTCTTATCCACTTGTTGATGAAAAAGCTACTTTTTGCTAAAAAGCAGGTGGCCATGGCTTCTGCAAAAGGCCTTTAGCTAAATCTCCGCCAGCATCTCAAATCCCTTGTCCGAATCTCGCTGAACAGCAATCAGAGGTGTCCTGATATGCTTTGTGCGTGTGTTGCAGCTGTTTTGTGGCTTGCCAGAGAGCAGTTGCTGCTAATGTTACTTGAGGGCCTTAAAAAGAAAGTTAAAGGTTTTACTTCTGTCATGTCAGACTAGGGTTGGAAAGCAACAACACTCCTTGAGAGTGTGACTTGGCCATACCAGACGCAACAAGGACTTCACAAGGACTCATCAAAATCGCAAAGCAGGGTCGTTTATCATTTCCGTTCTTAATGTAACAGGAGCTATCCAGACCGCTCATTAAATTTCCATTACATGGCGAACTTGACTCAGCCTGTAACTCTTAGCAACAGTCGCTACTCTCCAGTGAAGAGGAGACACATCTTTATTGCAACATAACCATTTATTTCACTCCACTACAAAATTATATAATTATCTTAACTATGTTACAGTCTCCACATATACATAACGTACGGTTTAAAGATAAACCGAGAATATGATACAAATAGTGTACAGTGTTAATAGTACTTTCAAACATACAAACACACTTTTTTTTCCAACAGGTTGCTGTTCTGTTCCAATTTATATTTGATGGACTAAATATAATACTGATATGAAAATAGATTACAATCTGACTAAATCCCTATAGTGATAAGGTGTTAAATGAAACAAACCAATAAAGCTATTTAAAGCAATATCCCTGTTTTAAAGACAATATTGTAATGAGTTTTCTCTGTAACAGTTCACATCTAAATTCACAAAATTTGACAGTCTGAAAACATGAATTTGGCTTCTACATACCATTTCAATTTTATAGTTTTTTCACAATTCTCAGAAATAAATAGTTTGTACTATCCATTTCTAAACGGTTTTGTTCCTCAGATATAAGTCGTGAACTAATTCTCATAACAGATGGTGTGTTACCTGTCCTACCAGTGACCAACTATGTGAAGAGTGGAAAAGTCATTGTGGTTAAAATATGAATATCTTGCAGAAAAGTATCATAGCTGAAAAAAAATGGAGCCAGTTTTAATAGTTTTGAACTGTAATCAACTGTAGTTATGGGAAATATGAATTAGTCCAGTTAATATACTTTGTAAAATAATTTTCTAAAAGCGCAGGCAGCCTATGTCTTCAGGGAGAACTAACAGAGGAAGTGATAACATTGATTAACATTGATCTAAACTGATAATATTGCATTTTTATTAACAGTGATATAACTGCTATGCAAAGAACCATTCGTATTAGTGTTTGATTCACACATGGACAACAGTGAGATGGTAATGAATTTGAGGAAAACTCAGCTTCCAGTCTCATATCACAACTATCACATGTCCTACTGTAACTGTAGTATTGCTTCATATTTTCATATTAGCTACGTGTGTCAAGTACACTCAAAGCAATAAAAGGAGCTAGTAAAATATTATGTTATTTTCCTAATTGACAAAGATTTATTAACTGCCTTCTGACCAAACATCGTCTCCATCCTAAAAAAGGAAGAGTTTGGCAAATATTACAGTACAAATGCAGGAACCTCCATGATAGTGGATATCCTGTATACTCACTGTATGGAGAACCAACATATGCTTTTTGTACCAAATATACATTAGATTAGTGTGCCTATGTAATATTTTATAAGGTATGTAACAGAAGAGAGAAGACAGGAATCTAACAGCGCTACTCTGTCAAAAGGCTTTTTTTTCTAAGAAATGCAAAGGTATCCCCTTAAAACTCACTTATCAAAGTGCAGCAGTGCTTAACTTTTTTACAAGATGGGACAACGTTGGAAATTAAGAAACTATTTTCTGAACACAGATTAACACAGGGTGTAGTCTGATGGAAGTAGCTTGGAAGAAAAGATTTGGAAGAAGATCATTAAGACATGTAAGAGGCCCACTGACATATTCAAACCAAGGTACTAAATAAGGAATATGTATTTCACTCAACTAGGCCAAAAAAAAAAGACATTTTTAAAAATTTGGTCCAGTGATTGCTGCCCTGCATTAAATACGACTACATGCTCTAAGTCAGCTGTGCACTGGCTCCTTCCACAAAGGCACTATCACAGAAAAGGGTTTGGTTGATCTGGAGAGCAGGAAGATCAAATATATTTACTTATTCATTTATTTGCTGCTGTTAGCAGTTGTTACATCTCCAACATCACCCAGTTATGTTAGAATAGCATCAGACCTCTGAACCATTGAATGATCTTTTTATTCGCCAGCATTTGACAGCTGTTGTTTAAAAAACCTAGTGCAGAGAGAAGTGCAGTGTTTGGTCCCATCCCACATCATCTCAAAGAAAAAATGGTCTCACCATCATTCTGAATGTCAAAATCTCAGTGCATTTAAAGACGTTTTTCTTTGTAGACCTTGCTTGTCAATTCAGGTTCTAGAAGAAAAGCTAATTCCAGTCACCATCTTCTGGATCTTCTCTTCGTTCTTCAGTATGTTGGACCTTAATGCACAAATCTTGTCCTGCTGGTCTTTGATCAGCAGCTCCAGCTCAGATAGTTCGGCTTTAAGAGGCTCCACTGCCTGGTCTGTCGCTCTGCAACACACACAACCAAAGCAGGGATAGTTACCTTCTTCTAAAATAGCATGTTGAGATACTTCTTTTATTGTAACTTATTTGCCCCCTTCCTGATTTTTTTATTCTCTTGTATATTGTTAACAGATCAAAAGCAAATCATTTTTCACAGCTCTGTTTATTATGTTGAGTACAGAATGTGCTAACCCCACCTCTGTTCCTGCAACAAAGCCTGTGCATGCTCCTTGTTCTCCCGCCGCCAGGTGTGCAGTTCAGCCTGCATGGCATCCATGTCCTCCTGGATGTAATCCATGATCTTACCCAAAGGCAGGGTGCTGCGGCACACCGTCTGGATAGATGAGCGGAGTCGCTCGATCTCTCTCGCCACCAAGTCGCGCTCTTTCTTCCGCGTGGCTTCAGAAACCAAGTTCTGGTAGTGAAGGTGGTACAATAGGTGAGTTTTGGTGAATACAAACTCTGGTGCTGTCAACTCAGAAAGCATCCACACGTCAAATAAAATTCTAGGGAAGTCTTAATAGACAAAGAATAGAACAAAAGACTTTCATATAACCGCTCAGCAAACAGCTGTAAGAACAAACATATAAATTACTTATGTGTTCTGAGACCATACAGGAATAGGAATTCTACCTTTGCCAGCAAAGTTTGAAATGCTCAGTACTATAGCAAGGCTGCATTTAGTGGTTTACGATTTCAAGGCTGGAAATGTTACCCAGGAATTCTACCGACCTAGCTGTATATATAAAGATCAAACGCGTGGCTGAATTGTGTTGGCCAAGGAGGACTGGTTGGCTGGCTGTTGAAGGCTTCCAGTGTATAGTGTGGTTGATAGGGGGTGGGAAGGTACCCCAATTACATTCAGCTCCTTGATGGTGAAAAGGAGGGGAAGGTATCAGGGAAGGACCTCCCTTGACAGGGAGCAAACCCAAGGATGTTTGCTCAGCTGGGCTTTGCAAGGCCTCCAAGTCTGTGTGTGTGAGTCTGTGTGTGTGTGTGTGAGTGAGTATGTGAGTGTGTGTGTGTGTGTGTGTGTGTGTGTGTGCGAGAGAGAGAGATGCAAAAGCACTCAGTTTTCCATCCCTAAAGCCACAAGTGTGACTGCACACGCATACACACAATAAGCATACAAAAAAACATCAAGCACAGGATCATGCTAAGCATACAGAGAACACACACAACCCCCACCCACACCCCTGGTCTTAAACTCCTGTTTATTTTAGTAACAGGCTGTGGCAGTGGGGTTATTTTACTACAGTATTGAGTAACAACTACTACACTTATGCCTCCTTTCAAGTTCAACTTTTGCCCAATTTAGGCTATTTGGCTACACAGATGAGAGCACCTGCTTTCATGAGGCAGCAGAAATCATACTTGCAGCAGCGTGTAAACTAAATGACCTCTTCAAAACACACAACCTGTCATAAAGTCTGCTTGGGTAGCTGGCCACATATGCTTGGTGTAGTTGGTGCATATAGCGTTTTCCTTATTAAACCATCTCTTAAAACAAACTGAACAGCTTAGTAATTACAAATTTAAAAGGCAGCTTGACTAGACAAGACCACACTGCAGAAATTACATCAAACATTATTTGCCATCATTTCTCGCGTACAAATTTTTGACAGCCTCACTCTGTGTTGCCCGATTGTGGTGATTCAACAGTGTGAGGGTTGAAATGTCTTGGCCCAGCGGTCCCACTACAAGGTGGGTGGCTTTCCACCGGGTGCCATGAACCCTGCAGCTAGACAAACACTCCACGGCTCATTCAGCCTGCCTGGCTGTGGTTTGCATAGCCCAGACAAGACCCATGGCTTCATTCTATTTGCTGTCCCCTTCCTACCACAGCTCATCTCTCCTGCTCTGCTGGAAAATAAAAAACGTAGCGTGAAAACGTGACCCCTGGTTCACGTTCTTTCTGTCTGTGTGGATATAAATCCCTGCTTTATGGAGGTCTCTGTTGGGGTCTATGAGACCTGTATGCTCCTAGTTTTCCTTTTTCTCACCCAGATCACAGAAAAATATTTAGAAGTGAGGAGGCGAGACGAGCAGGAGGAGAGAGACAAGGGGGGCGGTGGGTTCCCAGTACCTCAGACAGTAATGAAAGCTTAGGCAATGTGAAAGACAGAGCCTCTGGCTGGTGCTAGAAAGAACAGGTTGACTAATAAATGGTGACTGTTGTAGTTTTAAGTGTTTTATACCTTTGATATAACATTTAGATTGAGAAATCTCTGCATCATATGAAAGTACATGAATAAAAACCAGCATCTGTTTTGTAGTTAGGAGACAAAACACTTAATTACTTTATTTTAACTACAACATCAGTGCTTGGGTCTTTTTCAAATGAGAATGAAATTCTAACAGACATAAAGAACTGCAAGGTACACTACAATGTGAAAGTCTAATCAGCTTCATTAGCAAAGGCTTGCAAAACCACACTTTATGGGCAGTTTACAGGAATTTCCTGGGGCAAGAGAAAAAAATTCTTTAGAGTATCCTCTGACAAGACAAATAGCTTGCAAGCACAGAACCTGTCAGCGACAGAGAAACCTCTAGAGTATCATTAACTGGCAAAACAATCATTTAGACACTAGCTGATGAGAATGCAGCTTCCAAAACAAGAAGACAAGCCTGTCAGTTGTTGAAAACCATCAATCTTTTTCAATCATGGGAACTGCTCTCACATCACCACCAAAAATGTAAAAGAGAGTTTATTAAAGTATCTTGATGGACCTGAAGATTACATACTGTATAACAAGTCTGGAGCTTCTGGGAATGATTCTCTTGGCTGCTGGCGTCTATTCATTGACACTGATACACATATGATGGTTTTTACAGTGTGCTCCTGATGCAGATCACAGAGGTGAACCAAAAAGCAAAGCATAAGATGAGAATTAGCTCAGGATGTTGTTTATGGGCTTCCTTGTCATTTTTCATAGAAGGCTTTTTAAAAGCTTTGCTAGATCATAAAAATAGCTTGGAGTCAGTGAGGTGAGGAGAAAAGCTTATGGGCAATGAGGTAACAGGATGTTGTTGCAAGGTCACCGTAGGTCCTTGGGGAGACAACTGAGATCACCACCCTGGTCTACAGGGTGGACTGAAAGGAAACCTTCAAAAGGAGCCCTGGTTATAGTAACTGACAACAGAAACTATATTAAAACATTCTCAGGGACAGAAAAAGCAACACTAAAGGTTTTGATGACAACAAGCTTCTGATCATTGTGAAAACATGGTCGTGGTTGAGGTGTGGCCGGCTTCAGGTAGGTACTTATCATAAACCTGACCAAATTCCTAACAAGTCAATCTGACCTCTCCAAAATTAATATGACTAATGGAATGCCACAGGGTCATTTCCTTATGTTTCCACAAAAAACGCTGAATGTTTATGAAGACACAGAGGTCTGCAAAGAGGAGTATTTATTTTCTTGACAATTCTGCAGAGAGTATTCTGGCCCTTGTCCGCCGTGACTCTCACTCAACAGCCATCCATTTGTACGCCACAGGGTTTATTTATACATTACAAACCTTCATCAAGGCTAATTTGATGGGGGTAAAGAAAAGGGGGAAATGAGTACACAAAAATTCTTATGAAAACGCAGCTGCTGCAAGGGGTAGATTCTGTCTAAATAAAAAGAGAAGTATCTTGTAATAATATACAATGCTGCCAAAGGGTCATGAGGAAGGCCATCCCCATAAATATACAGCAAAGTCTTTGGTCACACAGTGTGGTGGGACACGGCAAAATACAATCACTTGACTGTTCAAGTATTCCCTTGATTTACTTGGGAATAGCTAGGTACTGGCATCAACAATAGCAAAATAAACCTAAGAATGACAAAGTGCAGAAATGACATGAAGGATTTCTATAAAATGTGCAAAATGAACTTGATGTTGAATATTCATTTAAATTAGACTGTGACTGTGTTTTGAACTGCGGCAGCTGAAATTTCAAACCTGTCGTTCGACATAGAATTAGGAAGCTCAATATTTACATTTTTGTCCCTTCATGTTTTACCGTGATTACCAGGAAAAAAGTTTTAAAAGAAAGAAACACCATTAAGTTAACCTCGGTACACTTTCATGTCAGGAAGGAAGTCATTATAGTTCTTTACGGCAAGGCCAATAATGACAGAGGGGTGGACTGAACAGTTCTATGTGCAGACATACCTGCTCTAAACTGCTCCTGCAGACCATACAGGATACCCTGAAATTAAGGTTTGGAACCACTGAAAACTAAGATGGCTGCATTAAGAAAATTAGGATAAACACTACAAGGCTATGCTTATGTTACACAGGAGGGGTGTTTTGTGTGCTGTTCCGCGCCTAGGTATGTACATGTATGTTTGGTTAAACTTGAATAATCATTTTTAAGTGTTGGGCTAGTTAAATACAGGGCCTATAAAATCTGGTCAAGATATTTCCCTTTTCTGTGAGACTTCAGGTGTGAGTTATGAGGGATGATGTCTGAGGCCACAGTTAGGAGGGGATAGATCAGGGGCCTTTGTGCATGAGTGGCAGTCCAAAACAGTGCATCAATCAAAGTCAGGGTGGTCAGCTATGAAGGGATGCAGGGAGAGTATGCATCAGTGAGGAGGACCACCCAAAGCAGACAGTGTACGCCATCTCACACCATGGAGAACAGACCAAACTGTAAGCTTCATTCTGATTCACACTGCAAATAATGATGGAAGAGCGCTGCTCTCTGGCTCAGAAATCAGCTGACAGAGGGAAGTGCATGGGCGATGGGAGAAATGCATCACACTGAAAAAGCTGGTATGTGATTTATAACATTAAAGTCTAAATCAAATGTGAAATATGGAACCTGGTCTGACACAATGCAGCAGGACTGAAAACTGCAGACAGAACAGAGATTTAAAAAAAAAAAAGAAGGAAAACATAACACTAAGGCAGTTACGATATTGAGCAACTTCAGAAAACAAGCTCATTTTGCTCCAGACATCTTGATGTGTGTATCAGTTGTGTGTGGTCTGTTAGAGGCCTTACTTACAGTGCCTGTCTGGTTATTAGCCCTAGGACTTCACTGAAGGGAAACATTTTGGGGGTTTTGAGGCACTGCAATTACACCTCTCCACTCCATTTGTTTATATCTCTCTTTTGATAATAAACAGGATTGCACTGGGCATTTCACTGTGGTCACAATGGTTACCCTTGGGAGCACACTTTCCAGAAAGAATGGCTGGTACAGCTGATGGAGAGCTTAGACATGGACTCCTGCGTAACTGATAAGGATGAGTTAAAGAACTAGTCTGATACTTCCCTCTAGTGGTGACAGAACAGAATAACTGCTATGACTTACGTACCTGTTCTTTAGATTTGGGGGAGGATGGTGACAATTCATAGTCTTTTTTGGTCTCAAGGATCTTTTTCACGAGGCCACCTATGGTGAGAGAAACAGTGAGAGAAGACGTGAAAGCTCCATTTCTACAATCCACCAGGTGAGCAAATAAACTGGCGC
The DNA here is from genome assembly GCA_034779795.1 of Ctenopoma multispine. Classification (NCBI taxonomy): domain Eukaryota; kingdom Metazoa; phylum Chordata; class Actinopteri; order Anabantiformes; family Anabantidae; genus Ctenopoma; species Ctenopoma multispine. The sequence continues at coordinate 21,174,884 of JAUYWH010000013.1, forward strand.
ATTATATTTACATGTAAAATAAAGGAGAACTTAAATGACTGTGTACCGTGTTTGTCTTCACTGTCTAGTTCTTGTGCAGGCTCCTGGAAGGGGATAAAATTGTAGTAAGCATCCCAGGCTTACAGTATGTTTGTCGACTGTATTCATAAAACTCACTGTTAAAGTTACTTACCACCTGCATCTCAGGAACATCTTTGGGAGGAGGAACAGCCTCCTCCACAAGAAATTGCTCATCTTCATCTTCCTCATCTTCAGACAACTTCTTCCCATCCATAATAACAGGGGCTGAGTGCTTGGCACTAGATATTCTGACAGACAAAGAGCTTAGTTATTTCTAACTCAAAACATACAGTCTATGGGATGAAGTGTGTGTAAAAGATGAGCCATCTTATAGGCAGGTTATCAGGTGTAACACTTGGCTGACTGGTCTGACTTGCTTCACTTGTTCTAATATTACAGTTACTATCACTATTGTCATCCAGTGTTTTAATAATATAAGCAGTGATGAGTCTGTCTCACTGGAATGAACAAGCATAAAGATCCACAGAGATGAGAAAGCATCCATCCCAGCCACTATAAATCAAATCACATGGCAGCAGTCCATATATGTAATAAAGTCACCTCTCATTTGATGCCACGTCAGTGTAACTCTCCTGTCTCTTGACTCGAGGGGGTGCTGGGCGAGCACTGCTGGGCCGTGCTATTCGTTTGTTGCTGTGGGATTAAAGAAATGTACACAATACTTAAATAAGCCAGTAAACAAACTGTAAATATGCTTGCATCTATACAAGTAACACTTAGTTTCACGAGCAGTGCTTTTTTTGTCTTGACTACTCGATAGCTCTGTGTTGCCATGTTTGATGACAGCTCCAGTGAGGAAAAACTTATCTTTGTAATAAACTATAAAATTTAAACTGTTGTTTAAATCCCCATATTGAAAAGAACTGCTACAACATGAATTCCCAAACCCTTTTAGCCAGTTAAATTAATAATAATATTCAATTCAATTCAATTCAGCTTTATTTATATAGCGCCAATTCCCAACACAAGTCATCTCAGGGCACTTTACAGTGTGAGGTTTAAGACCTTACACATTATATAATATATACAAAATAATATAGAAAACCCAACAGTCCCAGTTGAGCAAGCATGTAAGGCAACATTGGAGAGGAAAAACTCCCTTTAACGGAAGAAACTGTTAAAGGAAGTTTTAAAGGGACAATACTCACTTGTAGTTAGTTCAATATTCAGAATTATCCAAAAGAAAGCAATAATTTATATTATCGTATGACAGTTGTACAGTATATATAATATTGTTAGGGAATTGTGATCGGTATGTGTATATAAACACATCTGACTGAGAAAACTCAAGGGATTTGGGACTATTGGGAGAAGGTAATAGAAATTTAATTTCATTTCATTGGGAGTGGTGTTTTCTTTAAGTGAAGGGTAAATAATGTGCTTTACAGTACCTCTGCAAAGTGTTACTGAGTGAGTGAAAGCTCACTGTTGAATGTACAGACCTGGAAGCCATTTCAGATGGCACTGAGGAGCCTGCAACATCTCCATTTTCCTGAGGAACAGGTCTTTGGGCATCCATGTCTGTAAAAGGACAATACTCACTTGTAGTTAGCTCAGTTTAATATACTGTAGTAAGGATCAGGTCCATTCATTGCGTGATGGATGCCGAGTAACGCTAAATGATGTTAGTATGTACTAACATTGTTTGTTCAGAAAGGAGTTCAACTAGTTCAAACACCTTGTTGAATGTCAGAGTTTTAACTTTGAATGCAGTGAAGTAGAGGTGTATGTCAGGAGCTACTGACATCACTCTTAGGTGTGGTTACGGGTTCGACAGAGAACATTTATGGCCAACCACAACCGGCAGTGGAAGAAACTTCAAGTTACTGTTAGAGCTGTTGGCCTGTCTGTGCCTTTAGTTTGACCATGGCTTGCATGTGTTTCCTGTTGTCCTGCCTCATTGTTAAGTTGCTGGTTCCTCTTGCTGGGTGGGGGTGAAGTGGGTAAACTTTCCTCCCTTTTTCTTCTGGATTTAAAATGATGTTGACACTGACTCCTGAACCCATAAATACAATTAATATTTTAGACTTTTGTATGGATATGTTTTTCCTCCATATTTAGCTCATATTCCACTGCACATTCCAGAGTGTTTGGGCTGGGTCAGGAACCATTGTTACCTATGAACTGTATCTTACATAGGGCTTTACAAATAAACTTGACTGACTTGTTTGGATAAATGAATGAATTACTGGGCGAGTCACTCCAATATTCAGTGATGAATTGCCCATACTATTTGGATTAATTCTGACATTTTGGAAAAGACATGTCTTTGCTGCTTTACTCTGAGTGAGATTAGAATATTAATTAATATTATTCATTGTACTTTCAGTATAAAGAGTGCGAGTGTGAGTAATACAGGTGTCACAATAATTTCTGATTAAAACCTAAACGTCATCAACATATTCATTGAACATCTGGTTTATTTAAGAGATCATTGCCAGTACTCTCTTTCTCCATTATTGTAGGTTTCATTGAGAACCTTTTATTGTGTGAATGTTAAAAACATTACATGCTCTTCTTCATATGTAACTGAATAAGAGGGAGAGAACACTTACCTCCTTCACTGTCAGATTCATCTGCTGAGAACATAAGAAGACCAATAAGGGTTAGTGCTCATTCTAACACAGCTAAAGAAATGTGATATGCCAAGTGTAAAGTAAAAACATGATGTGCTGTAAAATCATAAGGAGAATGTATTTAAGGAATGTTTTTCCGTAATGTCAATCCTTTGAAACATTTTATTGCTTTTGCATATTTCCCAATGAATCACTCCTACTAAAATAGCTAGTCAGAAGAGGGAATCAAGCAAAGCAGACAAAAGTTAAATCAAAGGTTATGTACTAAAAAGCTTTTCTGACAACAATTAAAGAGCAGTCAATATTGTTATATTTAACCTCTGTATTAACTAACATATTGAGATGTGCCTCATTGTTATAGATGATTAAATGGTTTTGGGGTTCATGAGTTGGCGTGGGTTTACCTTGACCTCCAACTTTAGGCCTTCGCCTCTGGCCTTTGGCAGATGAAGGCCGAGGTATTCTAGCTGGACTGTCAGACTGTAAGAAGAAGGAAAAGCAGTAAAAAGATAGAACTTGAAAGTAATGGTCTTTAATGTTTGGGATACTTAAAAAATAGCTTTTTGGCAAAAACATTTACAACGCACAGTTTGCATGTAGCATCATTCTAGTGTATCATAAGCAGCTGCCTTATAGAAAAGCAAAGCGACAGAATGCAAAGCCACAGGGTTCTTCTAGCTGCATGTCCCAGGCCGGAGTGCTACATTGCCCTCCTCTGTATTGTGCCCCTATGAAAATATTTCTTACATTTCTGGTGTTGACACTTCAAAAGCCTACTCAGCCCCTTAATCGACTAGTGTCAGCCAAAATTCACTTCACCCCACCCACATACCTTAACACATGGATGAATCATGCAAAGTAATATATTGTAATGGACTTGAACAGAGCCAGCGCAACAAAATACTGTAAGACTAAATAACTCAGCTGAAAATAGCAACAAAGCAAAAGTGGACACGGAGACAATTGTATTTTAAATGTGTTGGGTAACCAACAGTTTTCCATGGTCGAAAACATGGTGGTTTTACGCTTAACTGAACACTCAAGCTTTGCTGCACACTGCCAAACCAACATCTTTGAAATGGCTATCCCACATTAGAACCAGCAAGTTAACTGAGCTAACGGAGCTTCAACATATGCTACTTGTTTATAATATCTTTGACAGCATACTGGCTAGAATTTGGATTTGGAAACCCAGACCAAACAAGTTGCACGGCTCACACACAGGGAATTCCCTTGTGGCAGCAGTGGAGATGTTGAATGCATGGCAAAGAGCAATGTGCATGTTGTTCCACAAAATAAAGCCAGAAGAGTGCAAACTGCAAATGATTGACAGAAGCTACATATGTATTCAAAATTAATATAAAAAAAATATGGATTGGAAACTACACTTACTGAGCCATCACTATTAAACTATAAAATCAACTATCAACTATTAAAATAGAAAGTACGCCACATTTTTTTACCTGATTTTCAGCTGCATCTGCAGCCTGTAAACAGCAAAGAAGACAGCATTACATCATGTCACATTTAATTATTATATTGTTGATAAGACCTTGTGTGTTTATACACTATAACCAATTACAGCATTGAACTACGCAGTCAGCAGCTCCAAGGCATTCTAACATTAACATGACCAAACAGTGTGTCATTTCGTCATTTTACTTTGTTAAATTGTTAAATACCTGTTTAGGGAGTTTTGGTTGCTTACATGAATAAGAAGTACAATATAAATTGCAATTATTTTACAACCTGTGAAATTACAATTTTATATTTTAAACTCCATAAACACACAAAATCAGTGAACAACATTATGTTTTTTAATTGTTTACTGTCTCATCAATGGACATAGCATTAAATATAAATTTCAGTCAGACTTACAGCTGGCACAGGTTTGGCTGTTTTGCTGGGCTCATCAGGACTGGGTTTTTGGTGTGGTTCCTCAGATACTCTGGCCTAAGTATAAACATACACATAAATATAAATAATGACATTTATTAACAAAATTTAAGTTGTTGGTTGGGGTTGAGTGGCATACCTTGCTTTGGCCATTCTCTACACTTTTGTTCCTCTCTTCTGCTTCTTTCTGTCGCTCTCTCTCTCGCTCTTTGTCTCTGTCTCTTCGTTTATCCTTGTCTCTTTCACGGTCTCTGTGGGAATCCCTCTCTCTTGTCTTTTCTCCATCTTTATCTCTCTCCTTGTCTTTTTCCCTTTCTCGATCCCTCTGCCTATCCTTCTCCTTGTCCCTGTCTTTGATTCGTCTTTTGTCTCTATCCTTGTCTCGCTCCTGTTCTCGTCTCCTATCACCATCTTTGCCATGTTCCTGTTCACTGCGATGTTGCTTCTCAGAGCGCTCATGGTCCCGCTGGTGCTCTTTCTCCCCATCTCTATGTCGACTCTCCTGCTCTTTGGGCTGGTCTGGGTCCTTTTGGTCCCGGCTCCCACTGCGATCTGTAATTTTTCTTTTCTCCTGTAGTTCATACAAAAACAGAGGGTTAGGATTTAATGCTAGCCATGGCCACATGATGAGAAAGGAAAGTCATCATCTAAACGGCTTATTTCGTTTTTAAACTAAGCTTGCAGCTTGCAAGGCTAACACAAAAAATATTTTGACTAAGCCTAAAGCTCTCACCTCTCTATCCATGTGGCGTTCACGCCCTTCTCTGTTCTCCTTGTCCTGGGACCTGGAGGTGCTGGCCTTGGTCTTCATGTCCACTTTTTCTCCTGTAAGCACTCGCTTCACTGCATCATCACTGGCCATCTACAGATCATTTACAGGAGAGCCATTCAATTCAATATAGAAATTATAGTAATGAGAAGCAATTGTTGTCAAGCGTATGAGGGTGGTGTAGCATGCTGGGTTATATTTACTAAACTAAAAAGGTGCTACTTTGTAACCAACCTTGTCTAATGACCTCACCATGGAGGTATATTAGCAAATTTATGGTGCATAAAATCTCAGTGGAATCATTCAAAATTGTAAATTTAAAATTGTAAATGCACTATGTAAAATCAATGCACAGCCATACACCTAGCACCAGTTCATTTGTTTATACACCATCACCAGGGTGCAATTAAAATATCAGAAAGTTCTCCCTGAGGCAGTTAGAATGTTTTCCCAAGAGAAGAAGTATTTTGATGTGAAAAATAACACACACTGAATTTTCTGCATTACATAACTGCCATAATGTAGCATAACAATAATATAAAAATATTTTAGTGAAACATTAGAGATTTAGAAAGTGAGTTTCACATTAAATGTCTTTGTGTGTATATGTGTATGAGTAATCTTGCAAGAAGACAGACCTTGTTGAGACAGCACTTGGCAATGGCCTGCAGCAGCTCATTGGTTTTCTCAGGCTCATGGCCAGCCACAATGCGTGCTGGCTTTGCTGCCAGGGGCTCGCCACTCACCAACATCACAACATCTATAGCTTTCTGAAGGAAGGCTATCTTAGAGTCCTTATCCTAAAAAGAGAAAAGATGACATGGTAGCCAAGAGTCTGCACAATCAAGATAACACATAGTATGTAGCTGTGAAGACAGAATGACGTGAATTAGAGTTGACAAAGTTTAAATTGATTTTATTTTGTATGCACATAAATAAACATACACTATTCCAGACAAATGAACCGGCTAAGCAGTACTTCTAGTCTATCAACCTGCTGCATCTGAGAAGCCTGCCAACTGTGTAACATAAGGACATGTAGCTGGTGCAACCACATGGTCTGTCTCTATAACACCAAATAGCAAGCTGGTCTTTGTAGTGTTCTCTTTATGTCCCTATTATGTCTATTCAGTAACATTCCACAATGAATAAAATACATAAGCCAGTCAGTGATCTGTATTTTACTAAAAATCATGTCAACTTCAGATAACATGTAAAACTAATCATATTGTTTTAAAAACAATGCCTTAGGGCACAGAAGTCTCTAAATCTGCCCTTTGAAAAGTACAGTGAAGTGGGACCATTTAGTAACAATTTTGAGGCCAATGCTAATATTGTATCATGAGAATAATGTTGGGGGGTCTAAAACAATCATGACTAACTACTATAAAAGATTTACAGCAATTGCCTTTAAACTATTTAAAAACAATAAGTTACAAAAAACTAATACATGTGCCCTAATCCCATCTATTGATTGTCTAATAGTGTGAAACAAATATTCATAATAATGAACAAATAATCAATAATGAAGAACCATGAACAATATGTACAGTATGTTTTGGAGATCATTTCATATATCCACTACACACAAAGTTAAGAATTTCTCACCTATGAGTAAATTAAACAGTGAAATTAAAATGAATCATGTAGTTTTAATGTGTGCTCATTAAGGATCTGCTGTACTAGTATTTTCTCCTCCAAGGCTAGCATCTTCCTGCAATATTGATAAGGGGTCAGCTCTAAACCAGCAGACTTGGTTTCTGACACCTTGACAGTCCCTCTCACTCATGCCCTGCCAGATCCTCTCACTCAAAGTGTGTTAAAGACAGCGTGTAAGATTACACACACACACATACGCAGGTACCCTCAGACTGCCCTATATGACCTACATATCCTACAAAAGTGAGGTCCTCAGTGCAGATGCAAGCACATTAACATAAACAAATAAATATGAGGAGAGCACTATGACAATATCAGTTTTGTGTAGTTGTACAAAAAAGAAAAGAAATTAGCCAAACAGTTTGACCAAGCACAATGTCGTCAACGTACCTTAACATTTTCTGACTTCATTTCATTCTCTCCATACAGGCCTTTCATAAAACCAGTAGTCCTGATGACCTGAATATGGTGGGATATAAATCATGTTAAATCATGGTAAAGAAATGTAGATGCAGCAGAGCAGCGATGTGAGATGCACTGTGCCCCAAGGTATTTTATGTAGCATTAACTTCCTCTTTAGATTAGTCCTTTCAGTGTTGTTGTGTTAATATACTGATGATTGTGTGAAATAAATATTGGTACAATGAACTACCAGTTTGGGAACCAGTCAGTGTCCCAATGCCCACATGATGATACTATCTGTGTCAGATAGATTAAGTTATTTAAGACTATGTATATATTCTACCTTCTTTCTCCATGTCTGAATAACAACCTTCTACACACGCCATTATTTCTGTCCTATGGTGATATAAACCCTCTACTTTGTATAAGTTGCTCATCCGTGATCTTAACGTGACGGGTTCACAATCGTCACATAACCGTCCCCCCCAGTTAGCTAAGACCACGGGACAAAATTGGTTTATTGAGCTGTGTGAAGACTCAGGTCATGCCTAGCAACTACATGACGCCGTTGACATGGCTTGCTAACTAGCTAACGCACACTATTAACTTACTGTAATATATAACCTTTTATTGCATTGCTGGTGAACATTAGGAATCCTTTGGTTGGCTGATGATTGACCTCAATGCTTTAACTGCTTAGCCACCCTTATTCTTGCTACGACAAGACAAAACTGATAAACAGTACCAATTCAGAAAACTACAAAGTTTATGTTATCTAACGTGCTTGTTTAACAGTTAGCTTAGCTCGGGCTAACGTTGGTGTTAGCTAGCTAACTAGCTTATCTGTTTTTAAATAACACATGCCGCTGGCTTTATCCTTTTTATATACGCAAAAAAGATTCCTGGTGTTAGCTAAGCGTGCTAAGTCACCTATCGTAACATAAGGAGTTAGTTAAGCCTCACCTCACTGAAGATGTCGTGTAGGTATCGAAACGGGGGTTTGTTTAGCAGTTTCTCCGTGAGAGGCGGTTTCTTTATCACTTTGCCCAGTGTTTCCTGGGTCTTTTTCACCACTGCTGCATTCATGACAGCAGTCTAAAGGCAATATAAGTATATTCAACGCAGAAGATAAAACAAAAATGAATCCGGAGTGAAAAAACTTTGCAGCTCTGTCGCCCGGTTGCTATGTCAATAGTCCGCAATCCCACAGTGCATCATTACTGAAGACTGCGCTTGCGCACAGGGCTTACGGTTGCTAAGCGCCACTTGTGACCATAGCAACAGCTAACAATTTCCAAAAAAGGTGTAGTAGAAAAAAGACAGACAGACTAACACGTTTTTACAAAAAGGAAACTGAATCCTGATGTTGTAAGGTATTAGGAACTGCAACCCCATCCCTGGGGGAACCAATAATAGTTGAAGAAAAAGGTAACGTTAAAGAAATTATTGAGGTACTGTGTGAAAAGTGTGCAGTAGTTTAATAGGATCTGCCTGGTTAAGTAAAAATAAATTAAATATATAAAACAAAAACATAGATGCTATGATACTCTGACAAACACACACAGCAACATTCAGATCCTGGACACTCTGTCAAAAACCCATGCTACCCCTTAACCACCCCATATACATTTTTCTAGATTTTCCTCTGATAAAACTGTCCAATGTTTTGTGCACAACAAAAATTGAACATTAATGGAATTCAAGTTATGTTATTGTCAGCATCAGTATTATGATTTTTTTTCTTTTTGTTTTATTTAGTGATAACTAACTTGGCATTCATGAGACTGGATCACTGACATCAGTCACATATAGTGTCTGTAAGTGTTACAGCAGTTCTACACAGTGTGTGTGTGTACATGTTTCAGTGAGTGATTCGTCTTTATTTATAGCACACTATGACACGCTGACATACCTGTTTGACCAGTTCAGTTGAATGAAGAGCCTCATAAATGAGAAGCATTAGAAGGAGAGTTGGTTCAGATGCTCGTTGCTTCCTGCTGTAAAGGTAAGACATCTACTATTTGACTTTAAATGAAAGAAGTTCCTGAATTATGAACTACCTTTTCTATCCAAGAATAATATTAAGTTGTTTTATAACTGCCAGTGCATTTCATAAATATTTTTGATGTTAATATTACAATACAAAACAATGTAGTGAAAGATTAGCATTTTTATTTTAATACACAACAACTCACAAAACGAATATAATAAAACAGATACAGAATAAGTCATTTCTGTCTTAACTGTTCCTTTGGTGTACTGCACACAGTCCTGCAGGTCCCTACCTTGTTAAGCTTGTTTGGTGAGTCAGGATTAGAGAGAACGAGCATGAGCATTTTATCAGGAAAGTGTTCTCTTAGCAAGCTGGATAATCACAGTGTGTGGGGGGGGGGGAATCATATTGTCTTTCAAATGAACATGTCACAGAGATTCACCCCTTTTTGTCTGTCAATTGACACTTCAGTTCCCTCAAAGGACAGGAAGTGATGCTTCGCTGGGTCTTGCTCGCTTTTTTCTTTGGTGTCTGTTTAAGTGCCGGAGAACAGAAGAAAAAGAAAGTGAAGCCTCAGACCCTGTCAAGAGGTGAGGGCTGCTCTGTTTTCTCAAGCATAAATGTACTTTCCTTTTCAATAATCTTGTATTTGATTTTTGCTTTTGAAGGAACCTGGTTAATAAAATGAATTATAGAGCCACATTGTTGTTTCTTTCACAGGATGGGGGGACAGTATTACTTGGGTCAAAAGTTATGACGATGGCCTGGCAAAGATGGAAAAGAGGTAAAAGCTTGATACCAGACATGAATGATTGTTTATTTTGCTTGGATATGAAACTTCAGTTTGTTATAAATTGGAGTTTAATCTACTTCTGCAAGGCTGGACCTTAAAAGATGGCTCGCATATGAATTGAAAATGTTGCTGTCTAATTATGGATTCTATCGATGATTCATTGATAGATTAATATTATTATTATCAGCAGGTGTGACATGAAAAACATTGTGAGGTGTGATGCCTCTTATATAGACTTATTTCATGTTGTTTTACATAGTTGTAAGTACCATGCATGATTTATATGCAGTTCATTACTGTGATGGTTGACTGGGAAGTGTTTTCATCCAAATTATCCCTGAGGATATTTAGCTGGCTTATTGGTTAAAGTTAGAGTCAGACTACTGAATAATATAATACTACATCTGTTCCACCACTGTGTACTCATCTAATGGAATATATATACATTCGATACCACTGGTCTGCTTTTGAAGCAATAAGTTACATGTTATTCATTGTTATGCTGTTAAAAACCAGCATGGGAAGTTTCTCAGGAATTATGTTGTGCAAGACTGCACTCACACCCATCATTATACTTATTGTACGGAGGTATGTGTTCAGTTGTTTTTCTGTGGTTTTGTTCTCGCAGTCAGAAGCCTCTGATGGTCATTCATCATCGACTCGACTGCCCACACTCTCAAGGTACTGCATTAATTCTGGTTTTAAAAAGAAAATAGAATGTAAAAATATAGACATGCACATCCTGCACTGTCCTTCTAACCTAGACTTGGGTTTGGTTTCATGAGGAGCACAATGGGTGTGTTCCTCAACACCTGCCAAGCAGGATATATTAATAAATAAAAAAATATATATTCATAAATCACACAGCTGGTTTCCTGGAAGTAAGCTCAATGGATGGTCTTCATAAGCAGTTTCTTAACGCATAAACAACAAAGACCACCTACAGGATAATTCTGGCTTTTACTTTTGACTTTTGTCAGGTTTGAAAAAAAGCACAGACTGACTTTGAATATCTGCACATACTTATATCTCATTTTACTGTGAAAACATCGTTACTCAGTTAGGTTCACAAGACAGTCACACTAGTTGGGGAGAGTTTATATAATTTAGAATATTAAGAAATATCTCACAAGAAAACTAGACATGGGTATAGATATTTTAGGTGGCATGAATTTATGTATTTTCTCAGAACATACTATCATGAGCACTTTAAATGCTGAGCTTTAAAAAAACAACTCAACAGCACTGAAGAAGGCTTTTGTTGCTGAAAAGTCCATCCAGAAAATGGCCAAAGAGGATTTCATCATGCTCAACATGGTGGTAAGTGAACATTTTCTGTCAAATGATTTATCACTGTAGTACAATGTGCAAATGTAGAAATTCTATCAATTAAAAATAGAGTGTCAATATGATATATGGTATGAATATGACAGCTGTACAGAGGGTTTTCAGTATTATGCATTATGGTACCATCTTTCAACTATGAGCATAGAACTTTATTAGACTATCATATACACTGTTAACAGCCAGCTATAGTATGGTAAAGTGAACTGTGGACACTATAACTATTTCAGACATCACCAAAGGGAAAAAGAAATGTGCAAAGAATAAGATAATCTAGAAATAATCTGCTACTTTGTACACATTGTCTTTGTTCTGATAACTGACTAACATTTGCTGTTTTCACTGTGCTGTTTTACAGGAAGAGATTTCAGATAAAAACATGGCACCTGATGGCTACTATGTTCCCAGAATCCTCTTTGTTGGTAAATATTTATAGTATTTATCATAATTTGGATTTTGGAGTAGAACTGCATTTTCAATAATAACGGGTTGATCCTAATTTCCTCTACATTCTTTTAATTTAAACTTGTTTGATGTTCTCAAACCCACGTCATTAAGAATATAAGCTTTTCGAAAAAACATTTTGGACACTTCTTTTTTTATCTTTTTAGTAGAATATGGATCCAAGAATAACAGATGGCATGGATCAAGTTGATGAGAAGGATAGAAATAAAGGCTAACAGACTCCGTAGTTATGTATTCTTAATGATGGTGTGGGAGGTGTTGGGGAATCTAGGACAGGAGATTCTGCTTTACTTATACAACTTCCAGCTGTATGATTTCCCCACACAATTTCTCACTGTAACTGATGCCTCTTTCTTCGTTATTTTCTCATTTTCTCTATTATATTTTCTATTTCACTCTATCACTAGTTGTTTTAATGACTTCTTTAGATGCACAAGTGATCAACTAAATGAGCGGTCACAGTAAAAACGAGTTATAACAATCAGGCAATGTTGTTGTGTGACGCGTCTCTCTGCAGATCCATCTAAGACTGTGCGCACAAGCATAACAGGAGGGCACAGCAACCGCCTCTACGCCTACAGGCCTGATGACATGGCAGTTTGTGAGTGACCATCCAGCTACTATAATGACAGTTTGTGGGGGAGGAAAGAAGGGGATGAGGGGGCTACAGACCTCACCTGTCAGCAGTGTGAAGACAGACTCTACTGTTTTTAACCCAAATCGTCCTCCTTCACACTTTGACAGAAATGACAAACTTTTTTGAGATGGGTCTGACAGAGATAACACTGCACTACTAAAATGCACTGCACGTGTCTACTTAAAAACATTTTACATATGAGCTCTATTTCGCTTGATACAAGCAGATTTGGTAGACAGTGAGATAAGCAATTTAAGACTTAAGACTTAATAAGAACAAGAAACAGGACAGATTAGTGCTGTTCTTGTTTCTTGTTAGCAAAGATTTCACTCAAGCTATGCCTGTCTACAGCCTTATCCAACTAGGATTCAAAACACTGAGCTGCCATGCCAACTGACTTTTGGTACTGTAGCCATGACAACATTCATCATTTTGGTCCAGACTGAAATATCTCATCAACTGTTGGACAGTCATGACATTTTGTACAGAAATTCATGTTCCCCCAGTGTCTGTCTTCTCTGAATGACTTTGTCAAATTCTTGAGTTTTCCTGGAGGGTCATCACGAGGCTGAAATAAATAGAAAAGAATTTCTGAAATGCAAAATAGTTTTAGAAGATGAGAAAAGTATTACTATGGTGTTAGATCATCAAACAACTGCTGCTCTTCAAGCCTGAAGGTTACTGGGGTTAGAAAGTTGCTCTTGGCTTTAAAAAACTACAACAATCCACTGAGTTTGTCCAATATAAAATAATTAAAACAACTATTCACATAGCTTTCAGGTTTCAGGTTATGCTCTGTATGTCAAATTTTGATTGGACCCTGCACCCTGAGTTGAAAACAAGCAGCACCTGCAGCTAGTACAGCCTTTATACATGTTGTCTGCTAGTTTAGTGTCAGTAATGTAAAGAGTGTGGTCTTTATTCAAAAATGTTCTCTCTCCTTTTCAACAGTGGCCCAAAACATGAAGAAAGCCAAAGTCCTGCTGCATGCTGAACTCTAGCGTGTCTCAATTTGATGCCCATCTGTGTCTTCCAGTCATGCTGGGCTGTCTGCTCAGTGGTCAGCACTGAAATGTTTACATGCTGTACAGAGCTCAATAAAAGTGAAGGGTTCAATTTCTTTTTCATTTTTGTCCTAACAGAATGTTTTTATTAAAAGTCTGTATAACGTTTGTATGTTTAGTTACATTCAGTATACCTGTATATTTTCTTTGTCCTTTCAAAACACAAAAAGCAAACACTACATATCATTTATGATCCTTCACCTAAAAATACCAATATCATACTGCTGATAATATTGTTCCCATAATAACACAATGGACTCATTCTGTGGCAGGAGAGACATATGAAAACTGGAATCTTTACACAGGAATTTGGACGTGGACTTCTGTTAAAAAATGCTGTTTCAAAGTGAGGTGTTCTTTTCCATGTGGTAGCAACATAGAAACAATTTAATCTTGTTACAAAATTACAAGAAGTTTTGAAAATATACCATCTCACATAATGAGATGGTTTGCCACTAGGTGGCAGTATAATATAGATGCCCAAACTCTCAATGGTGTCTCTTTTTTAAAAACTGAAACCTATTTCTCCTACATAAGTCTATTAATGAGGATATTTTGCGGGTTTGCATTACGGCATAATGCCTACTGCACATTTTACAGTGTGTTTGTCAAAGTTCCATTATTAGATAAGCCTCCCTTCTTGAAGCTTGACAGGCGTTATATTCTTGCAAATGTAGTTAGTACTTGATCTATAGTTTCTGGACAATTCTGCAAAGCAGTGTTTCAGTTTCAGATTGGATCTCTGGCTCTTTTAGTAAATGATCCTCCCTGAAAACTGCAAAAGTACGGTTTCTAAACAACTCAATAGCCAAGACAGAATGTGCAGATGCAGTTTTTGCCTGCATAGCAAGGATAAATGAGCAGTTTAAATTATTTTTCATGTGATTTCATCTTACACACACACACATATATATCTAGCTATATAGATATATATATATATATATATATATATATCTATATAGCTAGCTATATAGATA
>JAUYWH010000013.1:21189639-21203871 GCA_034779795.1 Ctenopoma multispine
ATATCTATATAGCTAGATATATAGATATATATATATTGACTAGACAGGCCTGCACAGAGCCCTGACCTCAACCCAATAGAACACCAGTAACTTCTGAACCTTGTGGACAGCTTTTCCAGAAGAGTTGAAGCCATTAAAGTTCACGTGTGTGTGTGCGTGTGTGTGTGTGTGTGTGTGTGTGTGTGTGTGTAAAAGCAAGCATTCCAATACTTTTGGCAATATAGTGTATATCAAATCATAAATCAGTGTATTGTTAGTTTGCAACAGTGCCAGCATAGACACAAAACTATTATATATACAACTTTTATAACTACTAAGATTTATTTGGAACGTTTATTTATTTTTAATTTCTTTGAATTCTGAGGGAAATCTAAAACAGAAAAACATTTTAAATGGGTCAGTAAGTTTGATTTCTCAATATTATTCTTCTATAATATCTACTGAAGGAACTGACCACGGGGAAATGATTAAATTATTCACATTTTTTCACTGTCGACACTGACATCTGAAGCAATTGTGTGTCTGTATTTTTCACATGTTTTACGGTTTTCTTTCTCTCAGATGGACCCAAGATAAATCATCAGAAGCTCCTGAGTTTTTCCAAATGATTTCCCTCCACGTCTTTTCTCAAGAACTGGACTTCATAGACTTAAACCCCAGGGTTTATAACAAAAGTGTTTTCTACTCAGAATTTCCTATATCCTGGGTCTACCAATTCCCTCTGTGGCTCATTGTGGTGCTATTCAGCGCTCTGTGAAAGAAATTATGCTTCTAAAATCCTATTCGATATTTCATGCTTCAAAACCACTGACATATTGCTTTATGAATTAGAAGTATGTCTAGCATTAGTCAACAAAAAATAACAATTTGGCATAAGTGAAACAATTGAAGAATTTATTTTTACACATAAATACCCTGATCATTTTCATGAATAAGAGTTGAGAGGAGGACTGTACTTTGCGGCTATACCTGTATATGCACATCCATGGACATGTAATATGCAGCTGAAAATGTGAGTTAGTATAAGCAAGCAGTCTACAAAAACATTTTTGTAATTTACGTAAATGCAAATTATTATTATTATTATTATTATTATTATTATTATTAAGATGTTAATGTGTTGTTATTCTGTTTCCACTGCATTCTTGTATTATATTTTTGTAAAATAGTCTTAATGCTGTTTTTTTAGGTATATTGGTAATCTCTAAAGCACCTTGAATTTCATGGATCATGTTTAATTGAGTGAGTGATTGATTGATTTGAAAAAGAAAGAATTGTGCTTACATTGGTTGTTTTTATTTTCTCCTATAATAGTACATTGATAATAATCATCCATAAATTTGTGTAAATTGTGTATGTTAAAGGAACATTTTGAGAAGTTTGCATATGTGCTTTTCTTGCCAAGAGTTGACAGGATCAATATCACTTTTATACGTACCCAGTACATGCAGGATACAGCCACAGTGGCACCTGTACAAATAACTGAATCAGCAAGTAACATATGCATCTGTAGTGGTTTTACAATCATTTAAATGTTTGTAATGCATTTAAGAAAGTAAAAAATCTGATCTCAGCATATTTCAGGCTTCTTTTCCCAATACATAGCAGCTACAGTATGATGGGAAAGTTTCACAATGAGTTTTTTTTTTAGCTTACCTTAGCTTTGCTTAGCTTAAAGATGGGAAAAGGGAGACTTTTTTTTTTTTATGGTGTTACCCGGAAGTTGAGTCTTTCTTGTTAGTTACTCATCCTAGTAGCTTCAGTCTGAGGAAAGTTGGTAAGCAGTGGGATGCGTAGCAAAATGTTTCGATCTAAGAAGAAAGAAGTCCAGTTGCCATGATTCAGCTTCTGGATAACCTCACCTGGATGACTAAGACTATTTATTTGCAGGGCACAGAAATCTTCTGAGGTCACGGCAGGATTGCCGGGTAACTAGCGGAGGCTCCAGAAGAAGGGATTTTCATCTAACACTACATTCACACCCACTTCCAATATACTGTATTTTGCCTCCAACTGACTCAGATTAGATTTTCTTTTCACACGAGTGTAAACTTGTGAGACTTTTCATATAAGATGTAGACCACTTTTGCCTGTGGTCTCCCTGGCTATAAAACTGATCTGAATTCATGTGGGTTTTTTAACGTCTTGTACACATGTTGCCTGTTGTCATCAGCATGGTGAAAGTAAACGTGGGGGAGCATGACAGCAAGTCAATGTAGGAAGTTCCAAATCTTTGGTACATTTATAGGAAAGCTTCTTTTCACACCAAACTTAAAGGAATATGCTGTAACCAATTACTTTTAGAGGTCTTTTTAAATGCACATACACAGCAGCTTAGTAGCTCAGTGGAGATCACACCAGAGCTGCTTACATGCCACTTGTAAACATAATTATGAACTATTAACACATAAAAGGTCAGGTCTGACTGAAACATCAGGCCTGTAATGTGAATAGTGGCAATAAATAATATTTGTCTAAGAATTACTTTAAGAGCAAGTATTTTCCTATCTATGTTAATCCAGGGGCCTGTTTTTACTTTTTTAAATAGGCCAAGTGAGTTACCAAGTCTTTTCCCAAAAAGCTCAAAGGAAAGATATGTGTAGCATACTGCTAACTCTGTCAGATGTCAGTGATAACTGGCATGCACCCTATTATGGGGATAGAACAAATTTAAATAGCACTAATTTTCAAGAAGTGACATTAAGTGGAAATCATAAAAACAAGGCAGGAACTGCTGAATTTTCCGAAACACTGTTACTGAACATTCTGTCAAACACACACAGGTCCAAGCTTCTTCAGTTTGACTTTGCCACTGAGGCCTTCTGTGACAAGGACACTGGGCTATTAGTGCTCGTTTGCACTCTGCTTGGACAATTTAGCTATTCAAATAGAGCCCGCTTACTGGGAAACAGCTCTTTAATGAAGAGATGGCCAGGTAAAATGCCATAAATCTATTCTTTTATTCTTCCCACACGCTCATAAATACACACTGCCTGTGTGCATATAGAACCATAATGTGCACCTGCGCATGCATGCATACCAAAAATGCACAGTGTTAAACACAAACACATGCACACACACACTCCTCACACATAAGGGCAGAGTGATATTATAATGGACTCTGGAAGAAACTTGCAGCAATTTTCACCACGTAAATCAAAAAGGTCAAAATGCAAATGTCAGCTTTTTCTGCTTCCTTTTTAATTATTCTGTCAGGTTCAAAGAGTCGTCGTCAGAAAGGAGCTGTTCTGACAAAGGAAGGCCTGAGCTCACAGATAAGCTCGATCTGCGTCTCCTCTTGACACTTTCTTCTCTATACTTAGCCTATCTACACTCCTCTCTCACACACAGCGACACTTAGCATTACCTCAAAGTAAATTACAATGTATCACCACGACCAGAGATGGTTTGGCAATTAGCAGCTGACTGTGGATGTTGAATCAATTATTTTCGTTTTGTGGTGTCATCTTCTTAGCTGATTTTTAAACTCAGTTGATACAAGATTAAAGTCTAGTATGGTTGCTTGTGATCATATAAAAAGTATTTTTTATTACTATTTAAATGTATTACATTCTCAGATTTGCAGGAATTTAAATAATTGAATGTGAAGATTGTAGAAGGCCTCAGCACAGCATAGTAGTAGTAGTACGTTTTAGTATTTTCATTTGTAACACATTTCTAATATTGTGCCTATGATTTTCATGCATCCTACTTTATTCACTAAACACTGCTGTGAAAAAGTCTTTGCCATCTTTCACCATCATCCGGATTTCTTTTTGTTTAGGTTCAAATGTTTCACTACTTATCAAAGTAGGTTCTTCAGTCTGCACTGTATGTTGTACTATTCCACTTTCAGAACCTTCAGAGCTACAACTTCCTGCAGAGTCTGCCAGATCAGGTCCTTGTCTATGTAGAAATGATTTGTTTCTCCATAAAAGAATATGTTCATTGTCAGCTCATATTATGGAACATGTTACCCCGCAACAGGCATGCTGATGTTATTCCTTTTGTAATCATATATCCACCTGAAGACTCCTAACTTGACTCTGTCACTGTCACTGTCACGCCTTGGAGTCAGTGACAGTGGCTTTGATGCTTCCACTGGATAAAACATTCCCACATGCAGAGAGACGCAAGGTCACAGAGGTACTCTAGCCAGTGAATAACGGGAGGCTGGAGTCGGAGTCGAGGTGCAGACTGGTCTTGCCATGTGATTCGCCACATACATCAACTCCGTTGAGCAGAAAATTGAAATGGAAATGTGGGCCTTGAAAGAGTGTGGCTCCCATTTACCCCTGGACCAAAGCTAATGATTTGTCATTTCTCTCAGGGGCACAAGCTGCTGCCCTCGCTCTCACACCCGCACTGCACTGGAGGAATGGGCCGCTTCATTGTCCTCTGTTGTATGTACTGGTGCTTCATGCTTGTACGTTGCTCCTGTTTAACTGCCGTGTGAGTTTGTTTACAGTAATGCTCTGGTTTTCTAGTCTCACACCAAAAGAGAGAACACTTTAGTCATATTTATATATTAATTTCGAATGTTCAAATAAACAGGTTTAAAAATTCACAGCTTTCATGAAGTACTGAAATTTATTCAATGACTAAAGTTATTTTTGTTGTTGTTGTTTTTTTCTTTATGAAGGTCTGTTATGAATTTGAGAACCTTCAGACCTATGTATAGTGCAGAGTACTATACTCTATACTCTCTACTATAGTAGACAAAAAAGTAGGTGAAGCTTTGGGGTTTTCCTGGTTTTCTGCATTAACTGATCATAAAATGACATGTGACCTTCACTTAAGTATAGACAAGCTGCTCTTATCCTTTGTGTCATTATTGCACATTAAACATTTAGCATTTACACACAACAACTTTATTCCAATCTGAACGTGCAAAATTCCTGCAAATCTAATTGTAACCTGTCCAGACCCAGAGGGAGCAAAGCAGCCCCAGATCAGGATGCTCCTTCTACCATACGTTTAATAGATAACTGTTGATCAGTACTTTTTTTTCTTGTTGGTATACTTCTCAAAACCGTATTTATAGGCTAGTGCTGCAGGCACTTTCCAATCCAGTACATTCTTACTTTCAACAGTCTACAAAATATTTTTGTAGTAGTACTGTGGTGTCAGAATGCTTTTTGACAAAATGACTTCCCTCATCATTTCTTTTCAGCAACACTATTCTCCATGACACGGTAGACCAATAAACAAGGTCCTTGATCTGTGAAGTGATATATAAGTAACTAAACTCTTTGAGATGCTTTGTAACCATTTCCAGCTAAATCCTTGATCTCAAATCTTCTATTCTGTATGTGAAATTACATTTTTACTGTGCTGTTACATTAGATGATGTGATGTAGTGATGTCTCTCACATTTGCTGCGAAGACTTTCAAATCTTCTCTCAAACGAAACTGAAACAAGCTATTGGATTATTTGAGACAGGAACCTGACCCAGAGAATATTTGACCTATTGTTTATGGCTGCTGGTTGAAGTAAAGCGAAACTGCATTCAACTCTAACATGTAGTGCATGTATACTAATAGCTGTAATTATATTAATGTTTATGTAAGCAGCATCACAGTAGCTGGGATTCAGCAGATGGATTTTTAAATTATTGAAGACCAGAGAGTTTCTAACAAGATTTGGTCTGGGCTGCTTCATGACAGTTTGAATCAGATTTTTCATGAGCTTTCATCATGTGGAGTATGAGGGCTGAGTGTTTAAAGCAAAGCTTGATATGTGATTTATTATTGATCTGATGTCAGGATCTGCTGGGAGACTAAACAGACACAAACACGCTCGCATGCAGTCAGAAAGTATTCTCTATTGACAGGAAGCGCTCCATGACTTCTATGTTTCCTGTTCAAACTTTTTACTTAGATCATTAATTTACTGACTGCATTTGAAGGTTAGTGCTCTAGGCCAGGTAAAAATGAGAGTCAACATTAATAAAATGTGAAGTCATACTTTCTCTTATGATTTCTCTCAGATTAGTTATAATTAGCTATCTCACATGAAGTGAAAAAGTACTGGATGCTGTAAACACACACAACCACGCACAGAAAACTGGATGACACGACTTCCTTCCTTGTGTAAGTTTAGATTTAAAAAATATTAAAACAAGCAGCATAATGCATGAGAAGCTTTCGTTTGACTAATCCAGCTTCAACTTGACATGACTGCAACATATTTGCATCTGAATCTGCTAAAACTAGTGACCCTAATGAAAGAACAAGAAAAAAAAATTCAAAATTTCAGAGTGATCACTAGATCCCGAGGTAAGATGATAGATGATGACAGTAGTAACTATGATCAGCTCAAAAGTAGGTTAAAAGTATGCTACAAGTAAACTAGTAGTTTACTTGAAAGCTTAGTATTTGTACCCAAAATATAGTATATTGTGTATACTCCTATAAACTGGAAATAATACTACTGTAGTACATTCATAGTGAACTAAAAGTATATCTAAAAGTTCATTTTAGTATACTTAAAGTATACTTTTACTTTTAACTAAAAAGCGTCCCAAGAAGTATTAAAAAAGTATAGTTGCAAGTATACTTACTCGGTAAAGTATACTTGGAATATATACTTAATAATATGAACTTAAAGTATACTTCTTTTTGTATACTTTTTGTAAGGGTTTCTTTTATCTGTTTTTCTTGTATCTTGACTGTGTAACTGTTTTGTATTTACTGCTGCCTATCTTGGCCAGCACTCCCTTAATAAAGGAGTTTTGAATCTCAGTGAATTTTTCCTGGTTAACTAAAAGTTCATAAAAAAATGCATATTTGCACAGAGTAGGGCTTTTGACAACGTGTATGCATATTTGCTGCCTAACTTAAAGCCTATCTGTATGTTACTTTAATGTTCAACCCACGCTGGCAGCATCACAGGTTGTTGCATCCTTGCACTGCTGTTTTAAATTCACTCTGGTTCTGTGGGTATGCATGCATAATATGCATACTCAAGTTCAAATTGGACGTACTTTTACTCTTTTTCAACATTTGCTTCTTACCCCTTATCTATTGACTTTTACATAGGAATATTTTATATCCTATGTTTCCTCCACTAGATTTCACTGACAGCGAAAGATACCCGAAAGTTAAAGTTGCTGCCCACCTCTTCAGGTTCAAGTCTTGAGGCATTCTCATTTAGAGTATTGTCCAAAACTTACCCATAAAGGCAAAATAGTAGAAATTCTCTGACTGGTTAAAGGGAAAATCTCACTTAACCTTTGGAAATATTTTTCTACTGCGTTGTCCTACTGTATGACTCTGACTTTCCAGCGTTTGACAGCATTTAGATTTGTTTTGGAACACAGGGTTTATATTCAATAGATATATAAAAAAACTTACATATTGAATGTAAAACTTGGGGCAGAATGACGCTGCTGTTGTTTCACCTCACAACAAAAATGCCTCAGATCCAAACCGGCAGGCCGGTTCAACTCTTTCTGTGTGAAGTTCACTCCGAGTGCTCCGTTTTCCTCCCACAATCCAAAGACAAGCAAATTGGGTTTATCAGAGACTGTAAATTGTTTGTAGGTGTGAAGTTAAGTGTTTTTGTAAGTGTTTGTAAGTTGAACATGGATAGTGATAGCTTGTAGACCTGTCTGGGATCTACTGCACCACCTCTACGACCTTTGAAAGAATAAGAAATTTGACAAACTGGAGAAAGACGTCTTCATTCTGTTCTGCTGAAAATATTTCAGTTACTGTAAAAACGTTTTGCTGTTATACAGACTGTAAGATGGTGCATTTACTTTTTAGTGGATTTTAAAGGGATTGTAAAAATCGCACCACATTTTGTGCTGTGGTCAGTCACAAGCAAACAGTCGTTCAGTGCTCACAAAACACAGCTTATATAAATGGACATCTGACCCCCCCCCCCCAGTATGCACTAACTGTTTCACAGACACACTGTAGAGTCAAACACTCAAATCTGGATAACAAAGAATCTCAACCATGTGCCAAAGTAAACTAAGAACTCTTTTATTTTTTATTCATTTTTATATATCTATCTTTATCTGTTTTTATTATTTCTACATGAGTCCTTTAAAAGTTTGTCATCATGCTAGGTGCACCTTCAGTGTTGGTAGTACATGCAAGGTTGTGTTTTTTTTTTTTTTTTGTTGGTGAAGGTTTTCACACATTGGACAACTGCTGAGAAGGAGAACTGGGAGCAGTGGCTCTGAAACCCAGAGCGGACAAACGCCGACCACTCTGGAATCACCAAACAAACGAACAAACATGAAAAACCCACTACAGATGCAGCTGCAGGGTCGGCTGGGGCAGGGTCGGAGGGCACTGACCATCATCAAGGATTCACAAAGGGTTAAGCAGAAGCAGTTCAGTTCTTGCTTTGACAGTTGCCACCGATCCATAATCGGGGGACTTTTTTTTTTTCTTTTAATCATGACATCATTCGTTGACATCTTTAGTGCAGTCGAAAGAAAAACAGAAACTCTATAAGCAGGCAGTCTTTAGGGAGGAAATATACAAAAAGTAAAAGACAGCTTTGTGGGAAGAGAAACTAACGAGAGAAGAACAAAGACTGGAGGAGCAGCAGGGCGAAGGGAAGCCTCATTCACACTCCTGTTTGTGATGGAGTGGCATTAAAGGAGACATCAGGAGTATTGCTTGTGACTTTGGTCTGGGTCTATTTATCAGGGGGCAGTGGATCCCACTGTTCTGTGATTATTTTTTTTTTTTTACCTTCAAGTAAACTGTTGCTCTAATACTTACTCAGAAAACAGCCAAGCATAGCTGAAAAGCATACATTGATGACATCACACCTGCCACCTGGTTGATGCCACTTTGAGCTGAGGCACCTTACAATGCATATTTTTTCGTGTTTTTCAAACATGGGTGGCTACAATGTGGATGACGTCTGTAATAACCCCGGCAGTGTTAGTGCCATGCGTTATGATGCCCAGTGAGTCACACAGAACCACTAATACTTACTTTGGAACATGAACACCTTCACAATCCCTGCAACAGGGAAAAAGTCTGAAACTGTTTTAAGAGGGTGAGATGGACTGATTGTACAGGAAACAGAATTTCGTTGTTTTTGTTCCTTATATACACAAAGCTACTACACTGCAGCTATAATGATCACAGGTCACAATATACACGTGGCCACTGGCAGCTACAGATGCACTAAAAAAGCCTGACAATACAATTTCCCCCATTAAGAGTGGAGCTTTTGTACAAAAAAAAAAAAAAAATTCAGTGGATATACAAAAATCAAACAATAAAGGGTTAATTCCAGAAAATAATGTGTGAGATATTAATAAGAAATTTTTTTCTAAGGAAATTATTGGGTCAGAAATGCACAAGGACATCATCATCTTTGGTGAAGATTCCACAGAGAATGCTTAAAGACGCCTGAGCACACACATAGATTGCACATAGACCCACACACACAGACGCACAGTTGGAATAGGAATTCACTGTGGTTACTTGAACACGCCCTCATTTATACACCCAAGGATGTGTCAAACTAAATCACAAACGTCTTCTTGAACTATGCAACATGTTTTCTGAAGGAGAGGAGGACGACAATGACATCACATTGTGATACATTTGGTTGTGACCTACTTGGTAGAGTTGATCAGATACTAGCATAAAACGTTTGAGTCTGTTCATAAAAGGACTGCATATTACACCACTGTTCCTCTAGGTGTTTCCAAAGAGAATTATGTGGAGGGTTTACAACACGTTTGCACCTCAAACAATCACTACAGACTGGTGTAATGTGGCATCTAGTGAATGTAACTTCACATACTGTATGTGGCATTACAGTACATCAACCATGACGTCTATTAATAGTTCAACAAACAGCTATCATGGATTTGTGCCGCAAACACTATAGTATTATCCCCCGTCCTCCAATTCCCAATCTTAACAAAAAACGGGGAAAAACTGTCCCTGTCCCTCCCACAAAAACAAACAATCAATCAATCACAAGAAATCTAGAAAATAGAGACAAAGATTCAAAGCTGCCTGTGGAGGAAGATGCTGGCATTCATTCAAAATCATTCACTGATGGACGCACGGGGCTCTCCGCCGCGTGGTTTCCGCTCTGCAGGCGTCCCGGTTCAGTTCCCATGCAAAGCCATGGCTTAGATCAAGGAAAGAAATACAACGTGCAGCACCTCCCAAAACTTGTCCCAAGACCCAGGCGAGGGCAGGAGTCAACATGACCCCCCCTGACTGTTCAAGTATGAAATGAGAGTGACACAAAATAACTTACAGAACATATGTATGAATTAATGAGAAAAACATAAAAAAAATCAGTGTAAAAAGTGTATAAGACTGTGGCGTCACCTGGCCTGCACTGTATGGTCTTTCCAGTGAGCGAGTCAAACAGGGCCACAGCATTTTGCAACATTTTCTTCTTTAATACAGCAACTAAGAACACGTAGTCTCATCTAAGCAGTGGACCAGATAACATAGATTAAATGTTATAACTATTTTACGCTCTCTTTCTTTTCAGCACTAGATTTACATCCTGAAGATTTATGCATCTTTAAGTTAATTTTAGTAAGTACGTATGTATATATATAGATATATATATATATATATATATATATATAAAATGTAGGTCCATACACATTGGTTTTATTTAAACTGTTACTAGGCTACATTTCACCCTAGTCTGGCTACACTCACTGATCAAAAAATAGATAAACCACATGTAAAACGAGTGGTGTAAAAACCATGGATTCCAGTTTTAAAACCAAAAAATAACAACAACAAGAAAACAAAAACAAAAAACAAGCAGATGAAACCATCCATTAAAACCAATTAAAAGACAGAAATAATGATAAAAAGTGTGGCTGAGGTTCTCTGAGGAATGACAATAATGAGTTATGGATGGTTTATGAAACTATGCACGTTTATTTCCACAAGAACAAAGTGCACGTGCGAGCCGACACATGGGACGGAGGTAAGTGTGTCTGTGGGCTGGTTAATAAGGGTCTCTCTTTCAGGCCTGGGTCAGGGGGAAAGAAGTGGGGGTTTTAGGAATCCCTTGGTTCCTTGACTCCCTCAGGAGCTGAGGGTGAACTGGTCTTGCTCGATGGGCTTTTTGACCCAGGCCCCCAGGCCGGCCTTGTGGAAGGCCTTGATGAGTGCCTGTTTAGCAGAGTGGTACTCTGTTGCTGCCTGCTTGGCTTCGTGATAGGAGCTGGGCTTGGTCACCTTGATCCGTAAGATTGACGACAGCTGAAAGGGACACACAGAGAGAGAGACGTAAAGAAAGTAATGTCAAGTAAATGAGTCATCATTTCACAAAAGAAGTGATTAAGTTGTACACTGCATAGGGAAGTCAGGTGAAGTTCTCATTTTCTTTAGCTGTCATATCTGTCTTTAAGAGACTTCATGTTCAACCATAATAAAAAGTACATAAATTAGCAAGACTGATTTTAGTGGTATATTCACCTTCGAGTGTAGGCGCACCCAGCGGCTGTAGAGGGCGTGCTTGCAGAGACGTGAAGCGCGGCCCATGTCGTCCTTGCCTGTGGTTGCATTGATCACCTCTAGCGCCTGGTCACCCACCGTCCAGTTCACGCTGAAGTTTGGTGCCTTGCCTGGCTGCCTGGCCTCGGCATTACTTATACCTGAAACCAGAAATACCCCAAAATCAAAGTGTGAGCAGTACACCAAGGCATACATGTAAAACAAACCCTGTCCTTTAAAAAGTTCTCTCTCCCAGTCTGCAGTATCTATTCCCTACCCCTAAAGGTACTGTGGGAGGCTCACAGCATCTAGTCCTCCTGGTTTCACACTGCATGGATGTATTAAGCAGTGATGAGGTATCCACGTGTCAGCCTATTTGTTCAAATGACAGCTGCTCCCACTGTTCTAGTATCTTGAAGAAGCATCCAGGAGGCCTCGGAGGGCACACAACAGGATTTTGGCCTTCACTGTATCTCAAGCTTAGGTGGGAGATGCCGATGCCATTAATCCCTGTGTCTTGCTATTTGTGTGTGTGTGTGTGTGTGTGTGTGTGTGTGAAGCTCATTGGTTCCATTTGGCAGCACTTGTGACAGAAGATGATTTAAAGTGGATGAAATCCTCAGTGCTCTAGCAGTACAGCCCTTCACCGCTAAAAACTCTCTAAAGCGGAAAAGGTTAATAACCCCCCTACTATTATCTCCTTTACCCGTCATTTAGAGAGCAACCGGAGAGGAGAAGGAGAGCTGTACATACATCCGACCCCTGTGATATGACGGCTCATGTCGGCCCTCGGATCTAAACAAAATGACCACAGTGTCACTTCAGGAATCTGATTAACCAAGTGTTTCTTCCTGGGAAAAGGAGCATGTCATGAAATAACTGCACTACTTTGTGCGGTTACAGCTGAATACAAGCTGGATAGCTGACGCTTCAGCACACAAAATTACCTTTCATAGTGATGTGTGAAAAAAAGTGCTAGTGTTATTAATTAGCTATTCACTTCAAATGATCACAATGCTTTGCAAGATTAAAGGAATTCATTATTTTAATAATAATATGATTGTAACTGTAACTGAAGTAACTGAAAACTAAACACTACTTGGAAAAAGCTCGGGAGACCAAAAGTTAGGTTAAGAAGATTAGGAGAAGGTACAATTCCTTACAGGCAACTTTTGCATGTTTTTGTTTCACTTCTGAACAACTAGAAGACAAAACCTCAATGCTAAATTTAAAAATGGAAAGTCAAGAGAAAAAAATGCTAGAGTCCTTGTCCATATGTCCTTTTTAAAAGGTCAGGCAATGCTGATCTCTTACAAAAAAAAAAAGATAAGGCTATTCAAATTCCACAGGAACTAGGTAAATGTCAACTCAGATCAAACAGAGGAAAAGCAATAACAGTCTTCCTGCTGCGGACGGACCAGTGAGACTGAAAAATGTGTTCACTGTCCTCCTTGATATTTAGACAGCTGGAGTTTGATTAGCAAAGACTATCAAGGAGATCCATTCAAAACATGAAAATGTGAACGTGCAACGTCTCTTTTAAAGTACAAATTTCTGCAAACTACAAAAATAGCAATCGTTTCTTTTTTTTTGTCGTATTCCTCCGTCTTTCCCACATCAAGTCTTACCGCTGAGCAAAGGCCTGTTGAGAGTGAACTGCTGAGGCAGGTCCTCGATATCTGCAATGCGCTGGTACATGGCCCGGGAGAGGTGGTCAGCGTGGTAAAGACTGCCGAGGATAATGCTGGAGAAGTAGATTGGCACTGTGAAGTAGCTCATCAAAGAGCCCTGGATGCCTACCACGTTCCACCTGCAGAGGGAAAGTGGAGATTATTTATTGGACGCATTATGTTTTAAATTAGTTTTCTGGTGACAAGGAGTTTGTTTAAATTATTTTACCAAAAAACAAACAAACAAACCCCCCCCACTTCCATTAGGATGAGTTTAACTTTAGTCAACAGCAAGGACACAGTGCAACTTACTCAGAAGCTACTGGAATAGCCAAACCAACCCAAAGCCCTTGGTACACTTCAGAAAACATAATACATATTCATAAACATCAAAAAGCATCAATGACATTCAAATGAGCTACACAACAAACACTTTGATTCCACAGCAGCTGTCTGCATTAGCCGCAACCACCAGTAAACAACGCTTCATTCACATTCTAGCTGAAACTGTCAATTCTTTGTCTTCTCAACATGAAATGCAGGAATGATAGTGAACGTTCATAAACGTGTCCTGGAAACTCTTGACGGTTCAAGACGAGCACCACTTTGTAGATCAGAAGTGCTCTAGAGGAGAGCTGTACTGTAGAGTAGTGCAGAAAGTTCGGAGGCTCAATATACAAAGTAATATGACAATGTTGTATGTGCATTGGTGGGTGCACGCATACAAAAGCAAAATATATAAAAGCATAACCAGCCAACGCAGCCTGACGCACACTGTGTGTGTATCGTTGTGTACATTCTGAAAAAGCTAATTTCATCTTCTACAGACTTATGTGTATTTCTATCCCGTGTCATTAGCAATCTCTCTCCCGTCATTTTCCCATTGACATGCTCTGTGAAGCGTTGCCTGCCTCACCAATAGAGACAGAGACAGATATAGAGCAAAAAAGAAGTAGAAAAAAAAAAGGAGGGACACATGGAAGAAATGGAAAAATGTGAGAGAAGAGAAAGAAAGCAAGAGCAAGATCGATCTATCTATCTATCTATCTATCTATCTATCTATCTATCTATCTATCTATCTATCTATCTATCTATCTAT
>JAUYWH010000013.1:21204600-21224583 GCA_034779795.1 Ctenopoma multispine
CACACACACACACACACACACACACACACACACACACACACACACACACACACACACACACACACACACACTTATTTGTGTTTCACAGCAACAATGTAACACAAATACATCTGAAAAGACACAGTATATACAGAAACAACAAACAAGCAAACACGCATTCTGAGTTATATTTTCAGAGGCATTCAATTTCATTCCCGTCAAACCTCTTTTTTTTTCTTTGTTGTTATTTTTTTCAATATCAAGCTCTACACACACAGTACACACAAACATGACAAAAATGTCTGAATGTTTCAGAAGGCCCACACGATCTGCCGTTAGAAAATGAGGAGAAACCCAAGACAAACAGAGAGAAACAACCAAGAAGAGCTTTGCCTGTTCGCTAATGAGCTAATGCAAATAGCTGGGAACAACAGAAAGGAGGCAGAGAACTGCTTGTTCTAGGTAAAGATTGGGGACTGGGAGTATAATCAAAGTTAAATGAGAGGAGAGAAAATGTGTAAAGTGGGAACACTGAGGGCCTGGTCAAAATGTGCCAGTCGGTAGCTGTATTAAACAGCAGCCCCGCGGCTAACAATCACTCACAGAGGGACAGAAACGTGGGGCAGTAGATTTTTCACCTGGCTAATAGCTGTATCACGATAAGGTAGAGTCTTGCATGGTGTTTCCTCCCAGTCTAATGCACAACTGGTTAAGTTGGTGAGGCACTAAATCAACAGTACTGTGTCGAGTTTTTAAATATCTTATGCTATTACTTATTATCTGGTCAATTTTGACCAGAAAAAAAAACAACCCGTGACTATTTGTGAGGCCTCCTGTTTTGCTACTCTACTAAGTTAAATCCCACCACACCAGATCTGAACCAGTAGTACCACTGGAGACACTAAAGAAAAGGGCGACAACGCCTCTAGCACAGTGCAAACAGCATTTGCTACACAAGTAGACATCTCCCTCATCAAATACCCAGTCGGCATTCAATCACTCTGTGCGTTCAGGCAAGCCATTATGATCCTGTATGGAGGGAGAGGAGGAGGCTCATGAGAAGAGTTATGGAGAAGTTTTATCGTTCATCACAAGGGAGGCACAATGTTGCCTTGAACATGGACAGAGACTGAAGACGCTATGATCTGCCTGCAAAAATGGCCCCAGAGACAGAGGATCTATCAACTCAATTGTCCCTGACACTCCCTGAAGAAAATGACAGACTTGAAATGACAAAGTGGGGAGATAATGCACCTCTTCACAGTATGAGTAAATAAAACACATGGAAAAATCGGGTGAAACATGGCTAATCGTGGTTTAACCATGACGTTCAGCTGCAGTCTTTTATAATACAACAGACTTAAAATATAATCTCATTTTTATGATTATACAGGTCAAAGTATGACACAAAACCAGTTGGCTACAATTATTCATGAAGCAGATTAATTACCGACACTGGCTTTTCTTCTAGCCGTATATAATCATTGAGTTTATGTGAAATGAAGCCTGATAATCAGCGGGAAATTAATGGAAGGTTTCAAGAATTAAGAAACAATTAATTTCATTTCTTTGCTAAAAGTGACATGCTGGGCTTAGGCTAGGCTAGCAGCAGTGTTAATGACAGGTCTGATGCCACTGACTTAAACAATACATATAAACTGACTGAACAGGCAGCTGTGCATGAATAATCAACGTGTAGGTTGTACAGTATATGTAAATGTAGCAGCTTTTAGATACTTTGAATAGAGCCAGGCTAGTCTTACAACAGGAAACAACATATTGCTAGTTACATATTATGATATAAATCAGCAGCACTGTATGTAAAGGCTGAACCAAATTACCTTGCAATCTTGTCACTGCATGACATTGTGAGTAACCTCTCTCCTTGTAGCACCCCGTCCCAGGTCTGGATGGTGTTGCTGGACCTAACGGGGATGGTGCCTTCTCCTGATTCAATTTTGGTCCTTAGCTGGCCCCGAGCTTTCCTGTTAGGATGTCTGTCTCCTTGGTCTGAGTAAGACAAAAGCGCAGGAACAGAGAAATAAAAGATTAGAGATATGAAATATACAAATAAAACACAAAACAGACTGGCTCCCTTTGTCACACTAATCTGGTAGTAAAGGACACCTCAGCTGAAATCAACATGCAATCTCATCAACGTTAGAAAATTGAGACTCCAAGAAAAGAAAAGAGGAGAAAACAAAACAAGTAATGGCTTTCACAGAACTATGACCTATTATTTATTATTATGTTATCAACGTTTTCTGCTGTTCCACCAGCAGGCGCCATCTATTCAGTGACTACTTGAATGTGGCTGTTTTCTATTCAGTCTGCCATGTGCAACGGAAAACACTCTGACAAGAGTAAGAGGAAGGTTAATCAGACCGACGGTGTGGGTGGGCTGGGAGGGGGGAGAGACTGATAGAGACAGACAGAGAATGACAAAAAGCTCTAATTACTAGAGCCTTGTTTAAATGTATCTGTAATGCGTAATTGGACATTGGAGTGAAATTCTAATTAAATGAAACCAAGCATAATAAGAAAACCTCCAAATTTAATTAAATAAAATAAACTGTTGTTGAAACTGAAATCCAAGCTAACAAGAGACCAAATTAAAAACATGTCGGCTGAGACGAGAGCAGCACGAGACGGAGTATGGATGCTACCTTCCACTCCGGCCTCGTGTGGAGAGAAGATCCTGGCGTCTCCACATGGCGAGGTGCTGATGTACAGGTGGAACTGAACGTTGTCCATTAACCTGTAGCCTCCCTTGTCGCACTGCATAAATATTGACTTCTGGTGGTCATCCTTGCTGTTGCTATGACAACAGACAAATGGCAAATTCAACACACAGCTGACAAACCACACTAAACCTACAATTAAATTTTTTTCCCCCAATATATGTCATTGGACATTAAATTTAATTAATTAGATAGAGCAAAGGGCAGCGTAAATAAATAGGATTGGATTATGAATACAAGCCACATCCCAACACAACACACCACAACACAACACAACACACCAAACACTGAACTGTGCTTAAAGAAAATTAACACTGTACACTGACCTGAGGAAGAACTCCAGCTGTGTGTAGAGGTACCTGATGAGCGAGCGTCGAGCGATTATCTCAGCATGGCAGTCATTGAGTGCCAGGCCACGGTCGCTCATGTACTCGCCGTTGATGCATTTGGTTCCTGTGGAGACACAAATGACCTGTGCTTCCTTCACATCTGTCCCTGTTGGGGGCAAAGCGAACAAAGACATATTAGTCAATGGACGTACACAAGTACATGGTGAACTTGTGTTTTTATGCCCTTGAGAGGTTGGACTGCAATAATGTGCAACCTGGATGAAAAGTTGTTCATGTACCAAACACATGATGACATTAAAGTTGACGAAGGAGGGAAACATGTGCCTCTATAGCTGCTAAATGCTTCATTATGTGTAATAGCTGGTCTCTAAATGTTTCAGTCTGCTGTTGGGTGCTCAGCAGGTAATGCATAGTGGGGTTTTTAGAGGTTTTTCATAGCCATGGCCACAACTAATGCAACAGTAGAGTGGCTGGCTTAACAGTTAAACCCTCATTAAACAGCTCCATAACTATGAGGAGAGTTACAATGGTAATGCTGACAAAACGCACTTCAAGAATCCAAAGTAAAATTGATAAAGCGGAATTATGGACAATATATTATTAAAAGATAACCTATTTTGAATTTTCTAATTTAATATTATTTTCAAAAATCCCCACATAGACACTAAAACCAACAATGAATTGTCTCTACACATGAGTAATTCATAAGCAACCAGGCTAAGCAAAAACAACCTTTTTTTTTTTCTTTGAATAACACTGAAAATTTGACTTTAGTCCAGTGTTTTCTGAGCATGAAAACACCAACCATATATTTCCCAGAATCTACCTGTTGTCATGACAACCCCTGCTAGGACTTTCCGTCGCGCATGGGGGGAGGTGAAGTTGTCTGTCAGCTCACTGAACTTATCCACCACCAGGCGAGAGACGGCATCAGCCAGAACCTGGAATCACACACAGACGCATGCAGAAACACAACAGGAAGACACGCACACACGCAGACACACAAACACGAACTTGTGTCAGATATGTCAGCTTACAAAGCGCGCCTGATGTTATCCTCCCCTGGAGCACGATGTACCTGTCACAGTGTTCGCATTCAGCTACAAACAAGAGTCAGAGTGTTGAAACGGCAACAAGTGAAACTGGGTTGACCCCCTTGAGGTATAACTAACTGTCTTTCAAGCAAAGCTGTTTGCGTTTGGCATGACAGTTATAATTTACCATCTCCCTCCTGACAGTAAAGCAAAAAAACTAACAAAAAAGCAAGTAAACCAGAGCAAGAGATGTGAGATGTTTTTTTTTTTTACTTTTTCCACACAATTTAAAACCACGATCAAAACTCCTGGAAAAACTGAAGTGAACATCACACATCTTTTGTTCTTGGACAGTCAGCTCGTCTCGCTGGCTCTTTATCCATTGCTAATGTGATGGAAAATGATGACAACCAAGAGGCAAGATGACGGCTGGGTGACCACAAATTAAAGAGATTAGTCCAATATTACTTCCCTGCTATTCGGAGTCACCCACTCGTAGACAGACCATTTGACTTTTGAATGCCAAGGTCATCTGTGGTGTAGAAATGTCTGATAATCACTTGCAAAATTATTTGCAGTACTGATCACTTAGTTTTGGATTAAAAACATTTCTAGCAAATGTTGCATATTTAAATCCAGGGGTGTTGTTAAAGATAAAGGTCTACTAGGGCACATCCCCCCATTATACACAGCACACAATTCTTTTTCCTAAAAGAATCAACTCCCCTAGCTTAGCTCACTGCCATATCGGTGCTGCCGAATTTACTTACTCTGTTTTTCCAACCTACTGGACATTACAAACACTCAGCATTTTGATTATGGCATAACAATCATACTGGGTATATACAAATAATAGCAAAATCTGCCCTGTCCTTCGTTGTTACTGTATCTTGCTTTTTGTGTTCGGTCCTTGTGTATCTGCATGTATATCTTTCAGTGTGACCTTATTTTTTGAGCCACAGAACTTGTGATTATATGTCTGTGTTTTTGTCTTGCATGTTTTAAATAGTGTCTTGTAATATGTATATTATACTATATATATATTATCCTGTATATACATCCCCTTTTATGACCATTCCTTGCTGAGATTTGGAAATTGATGTTTAAAAGTGTCTTGTATGATGATCTCTAGTATTGTTAATATCTTACTTCTCTCTTCTCTTTATTAATGATCTTAAATATTTTGCAATCTTGCTCTTATTTTTATTTTAATGCTGTTCATCTTAGACAGCTCAACCTAACAGACGTTCCACAAAATTTTAGTTTGTATTTTTTGGTTATTTATAATTACAACTTTCTGTGTCAGTGATTTGACCAGCTTACAGACATATTTGTCATTTTTTCTCAGACAACTGTGGTGGGACTGGTTGGGACTGCAATGGAGAGGGGCAGATGTCTATTTTGCTAACCTGCAGATCCATCCCTGCTGCACAATCCCTGTCAAATAATAAACTAAATTGCACACCAATCAGTCATTTCAAACAATAATTTAATTACTTAAGTAAAAAAGTATTCTCCTGCAGTATCAAAGTGTGATGTCCAATACCAAGTCAAAACTGAATCAGTTCATTTTTTGGTCATTAAACTGGAACATCTAAACCTGAACGACTACAGCCTCAAATACACAGCCTACAGACTACAGCCAGAAAATAATATAAATATAATTATTGGATGTTTACATTTGCCAGATCTGCAAGTTATGTTAGTTGGCTAGCTTGTTTATTATGAACTTCAGCCAGGTCTTACTTAGCAGTTAAGTACTAGTGCTGTTTAAAAATGTATCTCCCATCATTTTATCATAGCTCAACACTGATTCTTGTTTGTGTGCTGACATTGATTACTTGCTGCAATACATGGTTCACAGACCCATGCAGACTGTTGTGTAGAGCGCAAATTGGGGATTATGTCAACTTGGCTAAACTGCAATCCTTTGACCTTTGTGGATTGTAAAAAAAATATTATTTTACTATAATCTAAATGAATCCAATGCCAAATATAGGAGCTTGTTAAAACTCAAACCTGATTTTTTTTTACTGCAGCACAGCTGATCAAAACTGTAAAAGGGGTCTGGCGAAGCCCACATTTAATAATAATTATTTTCCTTATTGCATGCCTAAAAACAAGACTTTTATGTAAGCAATAAAACAACTTTAACTATTGAATACAAAACTAAACCGTTTCACATCAGCAGTGGAATCCAACTATATTCCCTCTTAGTACTTGCTAGATGGAAACAGTCTACCAAGCGACCGAGAATTAATAGAGCAATTAGTGGGGGTGCTACCATTACAATGGGGGTGCTTGTTGAATAAATTGATTGATAAATGGTGAGAGTGAATAAACAGCGAAAAAGACTGTGAGGAGGGGACTGTTGACAGTGTGCTGTACTACCAGCTTTGCTGGCTGTGTTATCTCTCTGCACACATTGGCATGGCTCTGACAGTCACCTCTAGAGTGGCAGCTAAAACAACCTCCTGCCTTCAGTCACCACAAACCTGATGGGAGTGAGATTTTAATGATAACCTCGTAGAACAGCAGAGTTTGACAGGTGGAGCATTTTAGAGTTGATCTCTTTGCAACCCAGAGAAGCCAACAAAAGGCATGTTTTCCTGTTTAGTTCTGGACAAATCTTCTGTCAGAGCTTAAAACAGTATAATGACACCAGTTCTTCAATGTGTTATTCATTATGGATCAGAGAATAATTTATGTGAAAACGCTTGTGCTTTATCAAGATGAAAAATGAACCTAACCTCAGCAGAAGCAAGTTACAGACAAGGCACTAGCATTTTGAATAACTTCATGATTATTATCTTTTAGAGTTTTAAAGCTTTAGTCAGTTTCAGTATGTGATTTAACCTTTTGTCATTCTTGACTCCCTTTTAAGTTTTAATAAGTCTTTCAAGCCTAGTGATGATTGACAAGGTCAAATAATGTTCCCTCGGCAGCTTTTATGAAGACAGAATTCAATAAGTGGTAATGACTGATATCTCTTTGTAGTCTTCTCAAATGCAAGGTGATAAAGACACGAGACCTGGTATGTGCTGTTACTCCCTGAGGTAAAAGGTTCTGACAGGTACTTGTGATAATAATAAGTGTCCAGGAGAGAGTTTCTTAAAGCTAAACGTGTCACATATTGTATAATGAAATACATTCAATAGTGCTTGCATTGTAACTACAAATGGATTGACACTGATTGATCCTTTGAGAAGTGTTTTGTGTACTTTAAGTGTATGAAAAGTCCTACTTTTAAGATGCATATTTTCAAGATACAGTCAGTTATAAAAGGTGCGAAATGTTTATTATCACAAAATGTAATGTTATCTTTTGTTTAGTTTAGATAACAAACTACTAAATAAAGTTTTTTTTGCTTATTCAACTAAGTGAACAACGTGGCAATTTAAACTAGTTCAAACCCTTGACCCTAGAAAACCCAATCACTTTATAATAGGAAAATTAAAACTGTATCCAAGCTTAATACAAGGTGGATCTTTCCCAATGCACTGAGAGTTAAACAAGTACAAAGCATGTTTGGGAAAGGCTCTTGGTGATAGCAATTTCTGAACATCTTTGTGAACTAAAGTAAATGGCTATGCTTCTGCTGTGATCTTATCCTCTGCAAGTATAACAATCTATAAAAAGGAAATATCTTACCTGTGGTAAATGAAGTTGCAATCCCTCTCTTGGTATTGGTTGCCGGGATGGTGTCTGGTCTAGCTGCATGTTGAAGAGAGCTGAGAGGGCGGCCTGAGCTGCCCGGGCTTTAGCCAGCTTCTTGTTTCGACCTGAGCCTTCAAACGTCTGTGCATCCACCGTCACTGACATCACAAAATTCTTGGCATGGCTCTCCCCACTCTCTGAGACAAAGTCATATTTGAGGCCTGGTCTAAGCTCATTTAGGATCATAACTGGGTTTTTGCCGCTGGAGGGGGAGCTGAATGCTGACGGAGGGGGCAGTGGGGGCTGGGCAAGGTTGCTGCCAGGTGGTGTAGGCAGTGGGTACTCCCCTAGTGAGTTTAAAGTGCTGCTACCATTAGAGCCTAGGTAGAATGATTCTTCAGGTACAGCTGGTGTCTCAAAGCCATTGAAGAGCATGTCTGGGAAGTCGGCTTGGTCAGATGTAAAGTCTGTGTTCACTGTTAGTGTTCGACCCATGGCCAGGTGTGCTTCAGAGGCATTGGGGAACTGCACAAAGGAACGCAGTGCTTTCTCAGCTGCGTTCAGTTTAGCCTTCTTTTTGGTCGGGCCCATGCCCTCAAACATCTGTCCATTGACCTCTACAGTCATGACAAAGACCGGTGCATGGACTGGTCCAGTCTGAGACAGCAGTTTGTACTGCAGACCTGGTTTGATTTCATTCAGCTGCATCAGCGCATTCTTGGGCAGTACTGGCCCTGGTGTTTTCTTGCGTTTCTTGGCCCGGAACTTGGAGTGAGTGTGACCATTGTTTCCTTCCTCTAGGGGGCGCTTTCGACTGCCCAGGCCGCTTCCATTGGGGAGCTGTTCAGCCACTCCCACCCCGTCTTTGCAGGACACGTTGTCCAGGTTTCTGTTTTCCTTAACGTCGGTGCTGCTCGAACCTGCGGTGCCCAGAAAGAGTAACTTACAACGCCTTCGTTGCAGGATCTTGTAAATGCAAAATTTATAGATTCCTTTATCACTCTTTGGAACTGAACCAATGATTTGTGTTCCCTTACAACAGCAAGAGAAAGTTTTAATTTTGACTGAACATGGTAATCTATAGTCCACTGATATACTACGTATTACAAATAGTACAATATCAATACATCTACAGTTTATAACGGATGTTCTTATAGATATACCTAGCCAACATTCAAAACAATATGGGGATGTTTTGGATGGTAATTTGGTCATATTTTAATAAATTCTGAAATTATCTTTATTAATGTACAATCATAATTAGGGTTTTATTTATGTAGAGGTGTTATTCTAATAGTCAGAGTAAAGTGAGAGAAATACATTTAATATATTACTACTGTACACTTGTCGGGTTGCACAGTGTTACCAGTCTCCAACATAAATGCACAGAAATAAAAATATGCGCACAGAAATCGATACTCAACATAGACACACAAACACACGCACACAGAGGTGTTTCTCAGCCATTCTACTATTTTTTTAATCGCTTGAGTGCCTATATAGACATTAGATATACAGTATTTCAAGTGAAGTATATTATACTAGGGAACACATATCACTGAATCCAGTTAGCAAAGTGGATGGAATATTGGCAAAAATTTTCATTTATAACATCCTTCAGCAAAGGCTTGATAGGTTACTCCTTGCGGTACTCAGAAGAAAGAGAGGCCGCAGTGTGCATGAGTGGGATTGTAGGTTGGGTTGAGGGAGTGCAGGGAAGGAGTGCAGGGGGAGGAGCTGAGGACCAGGCAAACAGGAGAATACATCAAAGAGGCAGAAGGAGAAGACTCCACCTACTGCAGGATCCTAAAGGCTTGACTGGTGACACGGTAGGAGGTTAAAATGCTGTTTACCCATTTTTGAAGAGAATGATTGTCATATTTAGAATGAGGAAAATCTCAATTTCTAATGAGCTGCCATTCATAAGACCTTGCGCCTCTGAGATACCCCCCATGGAGCTTGTCAGAGAACACAGTGTTTTAAGTTGCAATATTTACTGACATGCCACTAACCATCTGCATACTACAACTGACATATCTCAAGCCAAAAAAATAAACATTTATTTCTAAGATCAAGAACACAAAATGCATATTGTTCAGTTTATGAGCTCTGAAAACATGCAATGCTTTTTCTGTGTGTGTGTGTGCCTTTAAATTGAATTTGTGATCTGAACAGGGATGGAGTCTCCACAAACTACCTTTAACCACCACTCTAGAATTAGGTGGACATTTTTTAGCAGTGGTGGAAAATAAAAGATGTTATATGACGATCATTCGAAATAAGGGATTTTAAAATATACAACGTGTTGTACGTGTGATGTTTATTATGTTTCTGCGCAAAGGATTAAACACATTAAATTACTTAAATATAAAGTAGCTATATTTGTGGGGTTGAATGACCAATAATGTAAAAATGTAAATGCATAATAAAAATCTCCATCGCGCTGACAAACACAGTTGACTATAATGACATAGAAAAAAACTAGAGCTCTCTTTCTCCGGTCCAAAATTATTTATATTCCATACATCTAGACATTCTCTGAAGGTCCAAAATTTATATTATTAATTTTACAGTGTAATGACTTTTTGCAAGATGATGGATGTCCAGTAGTCCTCCAGATCCTAAGACTAGATGAGAGGACAAAAGCCATAGCCAAAGAGCAACAGCCAAGACAACATGCACTGAATTATGTCACACACATGCAGCTGTGGCCATTATTATGGCAGCATTTGTGTAATCAGCATCCAATAGTTACACTCCACCCAAAAGAAAAAAATCCCATATGCTTGGATCTTTTGGAACTAAAAATCCCTGTGGGGGTTGTATGAACCAAATAATACAGACAAAAACAGTCTTTTATCACAACTTCCTTTTAAGTGTATCTTGTTTGTTGGGCTTTTTTATTTGGAATGAGTTATGTGATTAAAGAATTTCAAGAGCTGCAAAGGTTGTCACATAAAAGTTAAAAATTCTTTTATGTTTCCCTCTAGTGGTATTGGTTGAGCTTGGAGCTTGGTGTTTTATCATCAAATATATCTTCTGACTAGCACTAGAGCTGTAAGAACGGGACTTCACAGACAACAAAGTCTATTTTGCAATGCTATGTATTAGACTTAACGCATAACAACATGCTTCTCCTCTGAGAATAACACTGATTATGACACTACAATAAGAACTGTTGATCTGTATTGCAGGTTAGGCTGCTGCCAGGATGATAGCTCTCTTTGAATGTGAGTTCAAAATTGTTAAGGTGAAGGAAACATTGAAGCATGTATTTCCATGCCTTCTGAGGCTCACTTGCTGAGTTCAAACCAAAATGTCCAATTAAAGTTCAATAAGCTGGAGTAGAGAAGATCTTCTATGGGAAGGAATGGGGACAGAGGGAATTTCTAATATGACCCGAAGACTCTCAGATGTAATGATTACTTCTTCCCTAAAAAGTTTCACATCAGCAGTGTGCATGTGTGCGTCTGCACTGCTTTGTGTCTTGGTTCAAGTAAGGACAAATGATAGCTCCCATCATGCTTATGAAGGGACAACTAAATGAGAATATAATCAGCAACACAACATTGTATATAGTACATAATAATACTGTTGTTATTTTCTGAATGAAGAAATAAGATTTGCAATCAGTTTGATTAGTTTTGTGTGTATTGCATGTTCAATTATTTATGAAATGCAGGCTATTATAGGTGAATAAAATGTGTTCACACTGATTACACTTTAGAGAGGAACAGGACATACAAGGGAAGACATGCAGGCAGACAGAAAGGAGGGAATCAAAAATACCAGCAGACATTTAAAAGTAAAGAGCAGTTATTGCATAGACAGACAAACTGGAAAATAAGAAAAGTTCACATCAACTCACTCATATTCTCCTCCTCATCCACATCCATAGTGACGGGTTTATTCTGACCTGACAGCAGCCTTGTCCCCACTGCACCTGAGGATCAGAGGACAGAAAGGTGGACTGTATAAGTGATACACATCCACATAAACACATTCTGGGGCCTTGAGTGGCTACAGTGATGATAAATTTCTAGCTTGATGCACCAGCATGCACACACAGAAAGAAATATGCACAGATTGCACTGTGTACTGTAGGTAGGTCATGATGTAGGAATATAAATATTCAGACTGAGAGATATGAAGGTGAGAGAGTAGGCCAAGGCTGACAGGCCTTAATAGCAAGAGCAGTCTATTGTGACTTTAATATCCCTCCGATTAGACCTCATTTCCCACTGGCTGCTAGGAGATGTACAGCTAGTGGCATGGCCAAGTCACTCCACTGCCACACATACACATAGCATTTATCCCAAGCTGGAGATAAGCAACATTCTGCACACTAACATTGACTCAAACTATTTCATGCTATCTGAAATGTTTGCTAATGCCAGTTGAACTCACAATAAACAACCAACTCTCAAGTCTTTTACAGTTAGTTTACAGTGTACAGTGACTCCAAAACAGCAAATAAGTGGCTCATTAAGAAAGATCAACATTTAGAAAGCCATTCTCTCTCTAGGAGTAGACCTTTTCCACAACCAGCAGAGGCAAAACATTCATTTTGAAGAATGGTTTAAACTACTTGGAAAAAAAAAAAAAAGTCTAATAAACTACATGTCTCATTTTTTAGATTAATTTTAATATGTTCAGATATGTACAGTACAATTTTCAATACTCCACAAAGCAGAAACACATTTTATGTATAAAAATCATGGATAACACTGCCTTATACTATACTGACATTAATTACAGAGTTAATAGTTATAATTAAGTTTCAACTGCTTGACTTCCCCCATCCACTTGAAAAGTCACATTGCGGCAGAAAATTCTGAGAGCGAATCAGGGAGGTGCCCGCTGAAGTAAGTTGAATGAAAGAAAGAAACAATTGAAGCAGCAAAGAGGGAAAAGGCAGAAAAGCAAATGACACAGGAAGAAGAAGGAAAGCAGGAGAAAGATGGCATTATGATACAGGACAGATTGTGCTGATTCTACTCTCTCTCTCTCTCTCCGCCTTCCATCAGTGCCCCCATTCCTCAGCTAGACACTTTCTTAAGCTAAACTAAATGGGCTAATTAATCTGGGCTAATGGTGGGTGACAGCAAATATGCTATCACAATTATCACCCCATTAAAGATTCATATTCTAACCAATAATTGAAAATGAAAAGGTGGGGTGAAGAGAGGATAGTCTGACAAAAGAGTGGAAAGTGAGAGTAATTTTTCTTAGGTAGCAGGAGCCAAGTGCCCTTGGCCCCTTCACAGTCCTCGAAGAACCACATCAACATGGAGCTAAACTTACTCAAAAGCAAACTGATTCTTACATGCTTGCCCTTTACAGCTGTTGTTTTTTAGACTTGTTCTTTTTTTTTTCCTGAAGTCCCTTTCCCTTTTCTACCCTCTTTCTCCCCCTCCAACTTGTGCAGTCTGACCTTTTTCCAGGTCTTCATAGTGGAGAGGAGTTGGCCATCTGTCCATCATAGAACATGGGTCTCTCCTTTGTTTGCTCTTTCTGTGGTTTCTTCCATTTTCTTATACATTTTAAGGATATAAAACAGAGGTTACTGTATAAATTGCAGTGCCTCTTGATTTATGATTTAAAGCCCTGTACATAAATTCAACTTGGATTAAAAAAGATCTGCTGCGCGTGATTCTGTAAGATCTTGTGTTTCCAGACTTCTAATTACTACAGATTGACCATATCGTGGGTAAATGAAATAAGAGTAAGTACATATATAGTAAGTATAGAACCAAATATAAAACAAGATAAAAAAGGGGTTTTATTCACATACTTCTTCTATGTCTTCTTCTTCCAATACACACAACTGTGTCGCTTAATGGGCACGCAGGGCAAATGTGCTTGTCAGTTTTGATTTTCAGATGAGACCGCCTTGGTCATAAATGTGTAACTATTGCTTAAATCAGGTGCAATCGGTGTGGAGAAAGAAATCATAAAGTGAGTGTATGAGTGTGCATGTTTGTAAAGGTGTGTGGTCAGGATGATCCAGAGATAAATGTAAAAAAAAAAATCATGAATCCAATAAAACATCCATTGTATAATGCTAATTGTAAAGATGCATGGTGATGGGTTTGTGGATGTATACAGTATGTGTGTATCTCCTCCCTTTTTCAAGATCAATCCGGATAAAGTTTAGCCAATTTCTGAACAAAAGTAACAAACTTCAGTGATCCAAGTGCTGACTTTTCAGTAAAGGACATATATAGGATTGTGTTTTATATTGTTGTTGAATATTGATATCGTCTACTGGAATACCTTAGGGAGTAACATCTTATATAACATTACCCATTGCATGATTCCTCACAGGTTTTATTTTAAGATTTAAATACAGCCATTAAAAATATTCTAAGGGAAATAAGCGGCTTTATTAAAAAGATTGGTACATTATTTTAGAAACCAGACAAAATGTGACTGACTTAGGGTACAAAAGTACTTTTAGGCACAAGACGGGTTATTCTACGGTAATGTGAATGGCTACAAATTCCACAGTATACCTCTGATGTAGCGGCTGGCACCATAGCTTCAAACACAACAGAGACATCTCATGGTCTAGCAATATGGTGATATTAGACCATGAGCCACAAAACCTGTCCAAGAAATTTAAGTATAGAACAGCACAGATAGACATTTTCTGATAGTCCTTCAGCACTTTCCCTTAAAGATTCAACGTTTTTGTGCACTGAAGCCAGCAAAACTAATTTGGACATTTCCATGCACGAGTATTTCAAAGACATTTGTAAAAGCAAAGCAGGATCCTTGATAGATTTTGGTATTGGCCATTTTAGAACAGAGACAACTGAAGCAGAGGATTTAAAGTGAGTCAAAAGTGTGGACTGTCAACTATCTCCCTCCACATGCATAAATGATACATCATCAAGTTGTGAGACGGCTTGGTTCCAGGTAATTTTGAGTGGACACCAAGGGAGGCAGGGAAAAGGGAAAGATGAGAAAGTAGATGAAAAACCTCAAATTTAATCTGGTACGGTGAGAAGGACTGAGGGGAAATAAGGTGGTTTTGATTTGTCTCTCATCCCTCGCTGGCGCTGTGACGGAGCGATAGAGCGTCGCAACCGTGGAGGGAGCACCAGCAGCGGCCGACCGACAAGAGGAGGTGGGAAGGGGTGTTGGAGCGAGTGATAGAGAGGTAAAGGTGAGGGAAGAATAGAGGACGAGAGAGATAGAAAATGCAATCCTATTCCAAGTAAAAGAGAATCATTATCTCCTCTAAAACAGAAGGCGATAGAAAGGTCTGTCCTTGGCAGGCTGTGGGGCTCAAACTGCCTATCGAGGGTAGTATAGGAAGTCAGATTTTACATTTAAAATTATTTCAACAGACTTTTAACCTTAAAAAACACTGAAAGCCAGAACCATGAATAATTAAATAAATAATCTTGCATGAAGGGCTAACCTTTAATAATTTAAACAAACTAAAACACACACACACACACACACACACACATAAAAATCTTTTCTGACATGCACCGAATTAGTAGCACCCTTTGCCACCGGATTGCTAGATCTAAGCAGAAACGTGAAAGGTAATCTGTCAAGGCTATTGGGTACAAACAAAAACTAGATTGACTTGAAAGGTTCACTGGTGTACAAATTAATTTACTACATTTTGGGGAAGCG
Source organism: Ctenopoma multispine (assembly GCA_034779795.1). Lineage (NCBI taxonomy): Eukaryota > Metazoa > Chordata > Actinopteri > Anabantiformes > Anabantidae > Ctenopoma > Ctenopoma multispine. The sequence continues at coordinate 21,220,015 of JAUYWH010000013.1, forward strand.
TTATGGCTTTAACTGCTTCTCTTTCGGCATATATTTCAGGTACTGGATCTAGATTTGCAGTATTCACAGAGAATTTTCTACAACTCCCTGTAAGTTCCACAAGAGCTCCTGTTATTTTCTACCTGTCTCCAGCAAATAGTCGAGGGAAATCACAACACTCTTAATTGTACTTACAAAAATTCTAAAATTAAACTCACTTCTAACAGATTGTTAGAAAGAGAACTATGATATATATTTATGGATGTTTCCTATTTATGTTATATACAGAGTCAGTGGTGGCTCTTGTATCAGTCGGAAATATCATTCCTCATATCTCACACTATGACTCACTGACAAGTCAATCACAAACCCCACACAACCTTAGGATGCTCATTGTATTTTACTCTAAAAGTAATACTTCCTTTTTCTGTCTCTGTAATACCTTATCTACCTGACCTTTCACTGCAAATGGTAAGGGATTGCTCTTAAAATGCTTGGGACATGGATCTGCCTTTACTGGGAGTGTAGCTTCTACAGAGTGTACCGCAGCTCTGAATGACTGAGTGCCTCTCTTCAGTCTTCAGTATTGCTTTAGATTCTAGGTAGTCTGCACTCAGCCTTATTTTATTTAGTGGCCAGTCACACTAGATTTGTGAGGCCAGTTCCATCTATAATAAGCTGTGTCAGCATCTACTACAGACACTTGTAGCTAACAGCACTAAATAACTTGTCACATTTATTTCCTTATTTGTTTCTCCACTTTTGTATCCTAAGATGTACGTACAATGTGTAAGTGACATGTTAAAGGTTACAGTTTCTCCCAAATTACTGATCTGTCTATATCTGATCATCCTTGGTTACCACTTTGCTGCTGTACCCCACTCCTGATCACATGGGTACTATTAATAGCTTGAACACGTTAACAGCACAGTTTTTTCCTGACAGTTGCTTTTTCATTGCTTCAATTGTTTGTTCCTGTAATCTGCATCAATGTTTGCCCATTTATGGAATGGTGGCTTGTAATTGATCCCTTGACAAGATGATGGCTGGAGATAAGTCAGACTGTACACTCAAGTTTCTAATGCCACTTCACGCAAAATGTTTGCATGTGATTATACACACATCAGAGAAGTCACATGGCCTTTGAAAGCATTTATCTCCTTACTTGAGTCTTTAACCTTTCACTCGAAGTGAAAGAGTCAAAGAGTTTTGTAATTGAAAACAAGTTGGTTTTAAGTAAAGGCTGTAAATACATTGCATATCTGTCATTTAATGGTACAATTGGTTTGGGTGGTTTGGGTAGAAAACTCTTAAATAACATTCTTGAACAAAAACTAACTTTAAGCAATTCTTACCCGACATTATTTTTCAGACTGCACTGTTGGTGAAACGCATCACTGGCAATGCCGAATGTTTGGGCCCAGTGAGGGAATCTATTACTGTCAACCACACTACATTAACAGAATATTAAAAGACAAAAGCTTCCCCCTTCACACTTTGTTGTGTTGACAGTAATATGACAGGCTCTGTCCCCCACTTTGCTTCTGTCACCAGCAGACAGAGAAAAAACATGCATCATTGCACAAATACAGCCATGTACCTTCTTCTTCCTGTGATCTAAATGCTACTCTCCATGCTACTGAAAGAAAGGAAAACCAATGGATCCCTTAATACCAAGATAAGTATTGTAACCCAGAGTAATTATTGACCTTTATGATTTTCTACCATTATCATTTTTTCCTTGGTTTTTCAATGGTTTACAATTATTTGATGAATGTGTGCTGAACTATGTCAATTAATGGGACAACCTCCCCTTTTTTCCCCAATGAAATATGACTGAATATTGTATTGCCTGAATGCACAGTAATTGATGTGTCCAAGCCTAAACTGTTTGCTCCAGAAAAAGCTAAAAGATAAATGTGTTGCTCTCACAGGTTTTATCACAGTCATAAAAATATATGTTTCCAAAGTGGTGTAACAAAAGCCAAAAGCTAAATGCACTTATTTTTTTGTTAGAAATTTATATTTCTATATAAAACTGAGGTAGAAATATACCCATGTATATAGTGTGTATATACTATGAAGAACAGAATCTGGGCTATCAACACCTATGCCCTGCCAGTCGGTCATCAGATACCTTGCTGGCATGATAAGTTGGGAAAAGGCAAGAAGCCACTGATATCAAGACAAGAAAGTTCTTTACAATGCACAGTAGGTTTCACCCCAAATCCAGCACCCTGAGACTAAGCGGAAGGAAGGAGGCCAAGGACTAGTGAGAATCGGCCCCACTATCCAGGATGAAACAACAAAGATCTATGATTACATCAGGAGAATGGCTCCAAATGATGACATGCTTAGTGAAAACCTGGCAGCAGAAACCAGAGGAGGAAGAACAGGAATTATCATTGTAGGAAAATCCCCTACACCGTACGTACCGCCAACAGATATTAAGTAACTGAAAAACAACTCAGAGGCACTAATCATGGCAGCACATGAGCAAGCAATAAGTCCAAAATGAATAGAGGCCGGGGTCTACCACACCAGGCAGGACTCCAGGTGGAGACTGAGACAATCCAGCACATAACAGCAGGTGTAATATGGTAGCAGCCAGGGCATACACAGAACATCCTAACCAAGTGGTTGGTATAGTGTATAAGAACATCTGTATGAGCTGGAAATCCAAAGGTTAAAAACTAATCTAGGATCCTGTGGGACTACCAGATTACTAGACTGACAAACTAGTAATAACTAACTGACCAGACATAGTAGTGGTGAACAAACAGAGGAGAAGAAGAAGAGTAGTGCAGTGCATTATGTTAAGAGGTGGTTCTAATGTTTTGGCCTCCCTATTTAAAATGAATGAGGGGACAAAAACATTAGAAACACCTCTAAGTACACAAGGTCAGTATTCTTTTATTGGCATCTCTGACAGCTAAGCATGCCATATACAATTCAGTGTCAATATTCTCTGACCTATGTAGTCTTGGCATTGGACGGTTTCGGTATTTTTAGTCACTTCTGTGGTCAGGATTGGAAACTATGATGCACTAGAGTCACGGAACTGAAGGGAACCAGGAACTTCTGAAAACGCAATTAAAAAAAAAATCACTAAGATTTCTATATGACTAATAACTAAAAGTCCAGCCTTAAAACGTACTTGGTGTAGTAAGATGAAAATGCTTTTCTTTTTTAAATATGTAATACTGTTGTTTAACCAATATTTTGTTTTAGAGCACACTTTAAAAGTGTCAGAGAGCTCAGACATGTCTGGAATAACGGCAGGACGAAGTGGCATTTTTTGGCAACAGAGATTAAATCTACAATGTTAAAATTATGTCTTTACAAAAGATTGTTGGTGAGTTTTATGAAAGCGGTGGAAACGGAGAGAACCTGCTCTGCAGCTCTAAGCATCTTTACCAGACACGCCTTAATTAAGGTACTCAGTACCTTTAACTGATGTTTAACATGAAGGCTATTACAGTGTTTTTCACTATGACGATCAGCATTCAGAGGGGTGTGTGAGATGCAATTTAGAAAAACTACTTTGCACAAATAACTTATCTGTTAGAGGATGTAAATATAGGAATATGTTACCTGCAGCCATAATTAGCACTACTTACATGTCTTAAAAAAAAAAAAAAAACTCAAATCATGGATGATCGAAAACCAGCAGTGTGAACACTCGAATACCTTTAACATGTTTACTACGTTTTTTTCTTTTGTTAATGTACAGGTTGTATGGTTTAATGTTTTATGTTTATGTGTATGTCTGGATCTACGGATGGAAATTAGCATTTTGCTAAATCTGGCATTTTACGACTTTTATGTACGTTCAATAATATGCAGTGTCCCATTCAAATAAACTAAATAAAATAAATAAAAAATAAGAAGCTCTTTGAAATGCATACAACACAAAACTAATGGACTTACAAAATATTTCCCACAAAGTTGAAAAATGTGCAAAACTGGGAAGAACTAACAGCAGATGTGGAAAAGTGCGGAAAAAGCAGAGAATCTATCTTTTATTGTGTTCCAGACTTTAATATCTGACAGTGAGTCGTTTATCATCATGGACCGCTGATAGTGAGAGAAGGGAAAGGTGGAAAAGGCAGAGGCAGAGAGTATCAATATGAATTTTTTATTTGATGGGTTTTATGGGAGATTGCATTTCAGAAGCCTGGCAGAGTCAAGGTTCATGGAGAAGCGAGAGGAGAGAAAGCGAGAGGCCAAGTCGTGAAGGACAGGTGAGAGATAATGGTGTCCCAGCACACACTAACACTGTTGTTTGCAACATAAAATACACCATTCCTTTTATGTGCAAAAAAAGCTGTTAATCAAAATCCCCAAATGTGCCTTAAATGTTTACCATTCTGCTTGAAACTGAAAACTCCCTTGTGTATTTGACCTTTTATTTCTTTAAAGCCAAACACACACACCTTCTTACCATTAAACTCTTATTTTTTATTCTCGCACATATACAGCACAAACTCTTTGCTACTTGTCTTTACTCTTCTTCTCTCTCTCACACACACACACACACACACACACACACACACACACACACACACACACACACACACACACACACAC